>JAQGAI010000659.1:0-18469 GCA_034696905.1 Lepidocyrtus violaceus
TTTCTCATTTCTCCGTAAAAAGTAGAAAATATGATACCAATATTGATTGAAGTGGAAGCTGCTGGGCATCATCGATTTGCCGAATTCCAAACTTCACTCACAAGCAAGAGTCATACATATTTTTTTCGGTAAGTTTGTTACATTCTTTTCCTGGTTAAATGCCCACGCAAAAATATTTTAATCGATTTACAATTGGGATGAAATTGAAATACTGAAACAGACAAATGTATCACAATGAGTCTAGTAGTACAATAGCAAAATACTTTAGTTTTAGTTACACGTAATTACATGCGCCTCCCAAATAAAGAAACTGCAACTTGACTCGTTTCACTTTTTTGGTCCTCTTCTCCTCAAAGAAAGCATTTTTTTTAAAGAGGATTTATTACAAATGATACCACCGACCGGGACAGTTCTTTCGATGCGACTTGTTCTTAAATGTAATCTTGTTTACTCCTTGTCGTGTAAAAATGTTTGTGAAGCCGGGTGCGGTGGCGGTGTTGGTAGGTGGCAGAATATTTGTGGATACATTCACTTAAATATCGAAATACAGACAAAGTATTTATGTAATGGACTTCCCCTACAGGAAAGTTACAAAGTTAGAAAAAATATTTGCTCCTGGTTTCTCCTCCTGCATGACATGAAATGGATATAGTAAGCACATGCACACGACACAATATAATAAGTTACAATTTGCACGGATTTTTTTTTCATTCTTTCGTGAAAAAAAAGTCGTGAGCATGTGTAAAGCATAATCTTATATACACACATTTAAGTATATACCACCATGACCGTCAGTCTCATGATGATCGTCTTGAGGAAAAAATGTACAATTTGTCAAAGAGTCGCAATTTATGTATCTCTAAAGTCTGTTTCTTCTTCGTCTTTAGCCTTCCGCCTGAAACACAAAAGGTTGGTTGGAGGAAGCATGTTCATGTTCATACTCTACTCATGTTACTTTCCACTTCCCCACTCGTGTAATTTACAACTAGCGTAAATTTTTTTCTCTCTCTTATTTTCTATTTCTTCTATTGTTCCCCTATTACATCACTACCGCTTCTTTTTTATAAGCTTGATTGCGAGATTATTTACTTTTCCTGACTGAGATGATACTGCTGAGTCATCTTTTGAGCTCCGCGTTTATTTGCTATTTTAGCTTTACCCCGAAGGAACAGAAAACGCAGTAGGGTAGTTCGGCTTGGCTTGGCCTTTTTTTATTGCTCTATACCTGGGGGACACAGATGATGATGACATGACATTTGATGACATAGTCCATCTTCAAAAGGGAGAAAAAAACACATCGTATAACATTTCTTTCCACATAATATTTTCTTTTGATTTTTTTTCTTCCAATTTCCTTTTCCAATTTTCTTCTTGGAGAAATCAGTGAAGGTAATAGGGAACATCTAGCTAGGAAACGGGAAATATAGTAATTGCCACGAGCGTGCTGGCCGATCTACCTCCTCTTATTACTCCGCTCCAGTTCCAATTTTCCAAGCTCTGATCTGTGTTCACTTTTGTAGCTCACTCACCTTCCAAGCAAGCCATCATACTTACTTGTTTAATTTAATGGCTGACCTTAACCAACCCAGAAAATCATCAGTAGATAAGGGAAGCAGTTTCCATCCTCCATGGCTCTCCAACGTATGGTTAATTTTACCGAGAAAAGGAAATGTGCTGGGTAAAAAGGGGCTCCAACAAAAGAGATACAAAAGTAACTACAGTTGCTTCCACAAAACGTATATGATGTATACACTGCTTAGGTATATAGGTATACATAGCCCATTTGATAATAAGGATATTGATGGGGATGATGACGATGGTGGTTGGTTATAGCGGTGGCAATGACAATGGAGCCCTCCAAGGTAAATATTAGTCTTGCAATAGAATCCTCCAAAGTCAAAGGATCTCTCCCCTAAAAAAGACCTTAAAATAGTAAATGATACCTCTAACCTGACTCCACTGCTACTCCGATCATCAAACGAAAACGAAGCCAAGTCAAACCAAACAAAAAATAGGATTGTAGGTGTGTACCCATTTGCCACTGCCATATCCCTTGCTCAAAAATGAATTCCGCTGCTATCATATCATATCATACTTTGCCATCAAGCCAAAAAGTGGAAAAGTGAAAAGGAAATCAATACCAACCACACTATCACTATTTCTCTCTCCCCGACTTGCTATAAAACATCCACTCCACATTTCCCAACACACAATGATTCCCATTCTCGTCCTTCATTAAATAATAGTCGGATGGTTAATACCATTTTGTTTGCTCCTGGCACGGCACAAGCCAAGCCGAAAGGAAGAAGTAAGTAAGTAATATCCCTCTCCGTTTTCGCTTTCTCTTTACCATCTATTGGTGAATGGTGGCTGCTGCTGTGCTGATTCGTGAATTAGTAAACCATTTTTCCACTCTCCGGGTGTGGAAGAACATTAACTACAACACGGGGAATAAGCATAAGTATAAATGGCATTCATTCTTTGGCCCATATGTAGGAAACATAACCAGCGAGCGTTTGGATAAAAAAAACTTAACTCAACTAATGAACTCAAATTTCCAACTAGACAAGCTCAGTCAAGCAAATAATCACAGGCGACAATTTTGATTCTATATCCCTTCCCATTAGACTTATATATGTACACGCATATTTCTCTCTTGTTGCCTCCATGCATCTATCCATCCCTCCGCTACAATTTTTCCTCCCAGAGGACGTATAAACGGCAGGCAGGAGTCGGAGGAGATAGATAGAGGAAAGACTTTACTTGGCTAATTGCTAAATGCTCTCAACTTTTTTTTATAGAGGGCTGGCAATGGCAAAGAAAGAGTTTAGGTTGCTGTAGCTGAGAGTTTTCGCGACAGCCAACTGCCACCATCGTCATCATCATCATCGCCATCATAATCATTCCCGATTCCATTTTCCCCTATTATAATTACTCTCTGAAAACGCTGCTGGTCCTCCCATTAATATCCTACTAATACTTTTGCGAAGATAGCTGCCCATTTTTCTCTTGTTTATTTCTGATTCCCTAATAATATCTGCCCTGTTCTCGAGTTCCCTTCCCATTCGCAATATTTTTTAATATTCCCTCATTTCTGGCAATAATGCACGTTTTACCTAATGGAATGGGCTTGCATTCTCATATACCTAATCCAATTTGTATGACATGCTTTCTACATACCTATCTGCGAATAGCCTTTTTATATAAATTTTTAAATGAGTCATAATTCCGATTATCTTGCAATTTGCAATGGGGATGGTGGGTGGATTAAACTATTTTGAAAATAAAATGCCTTTTCATTTTTCCTTTACCCGAACCTGTCCATTTTCTCCTGTTTTCGTGCCCAGTATTTCCCCTTATCATCAGAGGCTGATATTTTGAAATGAGAGGATATAAAATCCATTTATTCCTGCTCTACTTATTTCTCTCCTTTCGCTTCCTTCACTTCCAAACTTTTACTAGAGCAAATCCCCCTTTTGCCAAAAATACCTAGTAGATGTTATGTATATTTGTATTTTTGCGTAATGGAAAGTCGAGCTACCTATTCCCATCTGATAAAAAATGTCCCTAACCAAATAGCAAAACTTTTTTTTTCTGAAAGGAGACGCTTGTCGGATATTTAATGCAGGGTATAAGTTACGTATTAAAAAACTAGTGCGTAAAAAATAAGAAAAAAGTCGAACATGTCATGAAAGAAGAAATATACATGGATTCATTCAAAAAGGAGACCCAGTCCAATATTCTTACTCAACAACCAAATTCAGACAAGAACTAATAAAAAAAGTTCCTTCGTATTTACATATTTCTAACTAGTTCTCTATTGACAGACATGTTGAAAGGATGTATTGATATTGATGTTGGTGATGATGATGATATAATACACAGGGAAATGTTAGTGGAACACTCACTCTTCTCTCTAATAAACGGTTTCTTTCTCTTCCCTTTGCGGTGCGGTGGGGAGTGCCACTCTCAGTTGATTTCATAATAATAAATGTATTCACTTCACCTCACCCAGTCATCACATAACTTAACTACCTCGAAGAAACTGTATTTAAAGTAGAGAAGGAAAACACATCAAATCATAAGTATGTCTACTAACATTATGGATGCCAAGCGCTTGTTTTCTTACGTAATGCTCAGTGTTTATTAGCAATATTTCCTTCATTACACATGGGTTATGTAAAATGAATAGGTGGATATTTAAACAAATAAGGTTTTTTATGGGGTGAACTTGTCATGTCGAGCCGCGTTACTTTTTTGTGTCTTTTCATGTCTTTTGCCCCGAATATATAGTTCCCCTCCTGAATTCTATTAGACTGTTCCTCTTTTCTTCTTCGTAAAACCAAACATTATTTTGTTTACATGAGAAAAATGACTACAGTTTAACGGAGATAATGGCCCGGTCTTAAACTAGTAGTGGTGCACATCACATCGTCACGGAATGGAGGAAAAGAAAAATTCAGGAAAGAAAGGTGGAGGTGATGAGGGAGGAGGTGCTCAGTAGCTTCCAGTTTCTTATTAGTGCTTACTCTTCTCCTTCTATTATTTCATTTCCTGACAAAAAACGAAACAGTAAAATACATACCTGAAGAAAAATAGCGCTATTTTGGTTACCACTTTTTTTCTCCCCATTATAGGTAATTCCCAGTTACCTCCTTCCAAAGTGTTTTCTGTTTTGTTTCCTTCTGGAAAAAGAGGCAATATGCCAATGAACAAAACTTGGGAAAATAGCTTTCTGGCTAAACTGCCTCCAGAACTCCGCTGCTCCTTCCTGGAACTAATAATCTATGAAAAACAAGTATGAAGAAGAATAAGGGTTACGAAAGTAAAACTTATTTTTTATGATCAGTCAACATTATCTTTTTCTTATATGGGAATAAATAGCGGAGGTAGTAAATAACTAGGAAAATACCAACACCACTACCTTTTGCACATCAGCCATATCTATTTACTACTCCCCCGAACAAACAATCTATATTACAACACAACCTCCCTTTTCCTCGTTTCCGTTCTACCGTTAAAGCGGAGTTAGCTTCGGTAAAGTGACTACACAAGGCATACTTATTTTTTTCTCCAGAAAAAGTCTCGATGGGACTAAGAATAAAAAAAGTTTTTCCTTTCCTTTCTTAAAACGAGAGAGGCATAAAGTTTGTGTCTGTTATTTTTCTGCAAAGCTTGTTCCTCCTGTATGCATTATAGCAGCTCATGTGTCTTATGAGCCTCTACGATGATGCCTTAAAGCTAGAAAGAAAACAAACCACCGCTTAGAGACCTTTTGCCGTGATACGGCTGTAGGCTTAACTCAGGTGGAAGCTGGGAGAGGGAAAAAACTGGAGCAAAAATAAAATACACTCACACAACTCATTCCTCCCAGACAAAAAAGATGGGGAAAGTGGGCAAGGAGGAATTGTTGGGGGGGGGGGTGGATGTGGTCATAAAAATACATACTGGAAAAATATACTACACAATCCGCTTGGGGGAAAGGGGGAGTAAATCTAAAGACATGTTTTAAGGGAGATCAACTCATCGTTCTGGAAGAAGACAAAAAAAACTTCCAAGATTTTAGCATAGGAAATGAACATATTGATGATGGCGATGATGATGATGATTGTGATGAGGAAATTGTGTACAAGCATTCTAGAGAAGAATAGGAAGTGTTGAAGAAGAAAAAAATACACACAGTTTATAGTTTATATAGCTTGCTAAGTTATCAGTGGGATGCCAAAATATACTCCGAGCCTCCAACTCGATCCCATTTTCTTCTTTCCTTTCTATCTACTCTCTCACAGGGAAGGGAGAAATGTCTCCACTCCACCGCTCCTCCGGTATAGATTCCTGTGGATATTTTAACGGGAAAAGTAGGCGGAAGAGAATTGGGAGATGTGAGAAGAGAAGCGCAAAAATTGTGTGACTGTGACTATGACTATGACTCTTGTGTCTACCGAGCCAAAATACTGATGGTGATGACGGTGAGCAGTAAAAGGAAGAAGGACTGAGCAGGCATGCAGAAAGCTGCCGATAAAAATAATACAAAAGAAAAGATTGTTTATAAAAAACATGGTGGTGATGATGATGATATTTTTTTGTCCTCCTCACGAATTAAATTTGCCATTCATTGCATTTCATTGTAAAATGCATACCATATCATGATCAAGGCATAGCATCTCCCCTCTAAATTGAGGATGGAGAGTTTAAAGTGGAGTAGGAAAAAAGTTCCACACAAAAAAAATACCCACTTTTTTGTAAAGTTATGTAACTTTAAGCCAAAACTCGAGTAAGCCACGCTAGTATTTGTACTCCCAGTTCACATTTTGTTATTCGCCACACATTTCATATTAGCTCATGCATCATACAGAAAAAAATTATACACATCTCTTTTTGGCCTTACTCGCGTCCTCTCCTCCGTCCTTCTCCTAACATAAATATACATAACTAGATTTTAAATGAGCGCGTAGAAAGAAAAAAAACACCAAAGATAAGTAAAAGTGTAATCATATTATTCACATTAGAAAGGAAATCAAAAGAGAATTTCCACTTTTTTTCTCCTTCTGTGTTCTTGGAACGAGTGTACACACAAGAGGGACTTTTTTCTGCAATTGATAAAAAAAATGTCCCTTTTTTCTTTGGTCTTCTGTCCCCCACTACTATTTTTTTCTTCCTTCCTTCCTTCCTTTAAAGTCTCCGTACGTTATATAAATACTTGGAAGGAAGAAAGGATTGCACATGACTTACTACAGAGAAAAAAAAGAAGAAAGAAAATAGTAGTGAGATGAATAGAACAAGTAAAAAAAGAAGGTAAAACCAAGAAAGAGAAGAAGAAAACTTTTTTTGTCGTCCGCACAGAAAAAGGAAACCTCTCTTGCTAAAAAGTATTAACAAAGCGTCAGCACACATTACTCAACCTTAGAGTGGTGGTAGTGGTAGTATTCTGTGTGTGTAGTCCATTCCATCTAATTCTACAAGACATATAAGAAGGAAAATTTAAATGTGTAAGATTTTTCTCTCTCTCTTATTTTACTCCTTCCCCATCCCATATACCTACCGCAAGCGACAAGTCTTTATATCTTAAAAAATGGTTGTGACTGACTGCTATTGCCGTTTTACTTAAAGTTGAACACTGACTCACAGCGAGCGAGTCACTAAAATTCAACAGGGAACCTGCAGAAGCAGAAAAAAAAAAATCCAACCGGAGAGTGAGGGAGAGAGGAACAAGTTATGTTAGATCTAAAAAAGCCTCCTCCTCTACTCACTCCAACTCTGGTTGCTTTCTACTGCTCCTGACAGATAGAAAAGGAGCTTGTACGAGGAGCGGAGCATGTTAGTAGTAAAGTAATTCTGTTCTTGGCAAGGCATGGCATGGTGGCATGGCAGGGGCTAATACATACAAGCTCACTCACATTCTCTCTCCTTTTCCCTTCGTGTTTTACAGGTTTTTACTCACTCCACCGGAGAGAAGAGAGTCAAGTAAGGTTTCAGCTCTCGAGGGGTGAAGACAGCTATAAACCATCCTGGTCCTCCTATGCGGAAAACAAGTGGAGTTTCAGAAGCAGCGGCAGCAGCAGCTAAATTCGTTCGAATAACAACAACAAAAACAACGAGACAAACACCGTTTCATCCTACTAAACTACGCAACAACCAAAACGAGATCTTTTTCTTGGAGCTTTAGCATGGATTGAGAGAGAGAGAGAGAGAGACAAGACAATATAACGGTATAAACTAAACCTTTTCCTTCATTCTGTATTATTATGCGAGGAATAGTCTGTGAGTGATATCATTACCGGGGAAAGACAACAGGACTTTGAGATCTTCAGATTTCTTTTCCTTCAGCAAGAATAAAGAAAGAAGCAAAATAAAAGGATTGAGAAACTTTTCCATAGCCAGTCCTCTCATCTTCATTTCAGCTTCCGTTCCAAAGCAAGAGAAACACACGGAACGAAACAGTAATCGCAGTAATCTCCTTAAAGTTGTGTGGAACAGTTAATAGTTCTCATTTCAAACAGAAAATCCTTGGCTTACTTCGGTTTTACATTGGGGGAAGTGAGCAGGATATTAAAAGAATACAAAAAAGTTTGCTTATTCTCTTCTGCTGTTAAGATCGGAACGAAGGAAAAAAATTTAATATAAATGTAATGAAAAGAGAAGAGGATATTTGAAGTGAAAGCTTTTCCTGGGAGTGTGAAAGACTATTGTTGAGTGTGTTGTTGATGTTGACTATTACTATTACCTAAATGTGACTTTTTAGATTTGAAAGAAGGAGCAATATATTTTTCCTCTTCCACTGCAAGTGCTAAAACTATCCGTTACGGATCGGTTATTTGCATAGCCATAATTTAAATTCACGAGAGGAGATTTTTCGCAAAACAAGGAAGGAATGCGGAACGCGTTACAACGTGTCTTCGAGAAACTGATGGAGTAGAAATGGAATGAGATCGAATTTCAATAAAAAAGAGAGATACTTTTAGGAAGCGGGGAGGGAATGATATGTCTTGATAATGATCACTACCATTGCCACGTTGATCGCTACTGCAGTGAAATAAAATACAATAAAAAACACTTTAATCATCTTTTTACACAAGAATCAAAGATATTTTTATGAGGAACAATACATTAATCCATCTTGGAAGATATCAGCCCAGCCAGCCAACATTCTCTTCTCAAGTGTCAATTTTCGTTTTCAACAGAAAAAGTAGAACAGTATCCATCGGATTGTGTGAGAGAAATAAATATCCACTTAAGTTACACATCTCCCGGCTATAATTACAGACAAGGGGAAGTCCATTTTATGGCAAGTTCATTTTAACTCTGTGGAGTGGAGTGAAAAAATAGACCAAGTAGAATTTCTTTCTTGACTGCATTTTCCACTGCATTTTTCACGAACTATTCTCATTAAGAGGAAGAAGAAAAGAGGAGGATCTTTATTACATCAATAATTTACGTTTTCACATAATTGCTCCAGAGAGAGGAGAGAACGAAGGAGTACGTTAAAAGAAAAGAAATATCAAGCCACTCTTCCAACATCAAAAAGGAAGAAGAAGAAGAAACAACAGCCAAGTCAAAAAGGAATGGTTGATGTTGATCATCAACTTCATCAAGAAAGCAGTGTAAAAAGGAACAAGTAAATCTCTCCTGTTATTCCTCTCCTTCTAGAAGAATTCATCTAGGCACAAAGGAGTACAAGAAAAGAACACTAATTCTCTTGCCAGATCCGTTACACAAACGTCCTGATTTTTTTCTCCTTCTCCTCTCGTCAAATTATGATACTGCTGGATTCTCAGTAGTGATGATGATGGTGGTTGTTTGGTGAAGAGCAGAACAAACATTTTCCAAGATATAAGTAGTATATTTTTCTCTCTTCTGGATCACTGAGCTATTTTTTTTCTCCAGGAGCCTCTCCTACTCCACACAGTAAATATCGAGGGAGAGAGAAAAAAATAGAAGCGGAAACTAGAGTTGGCTGAAAGAGAAGGGAAAAAAATCATCAGTGCATATCTGTGGAAGGAAGGAGGAAAAAAATATTGTAGTAAGAATATCATAGAGAGAAAGAAGAAGGTTTATTTCATCATCAAACTTTATCCGGTATTAGTTCCACTAGAAGAGTAGCCACATCAAGAACAGCATCCAAAGAGAAAAAAAAAACTGCTGTAGAACCAACGACAACGGCGGTGGCAACCAACCCATCATCACAGGAAGGAAGGAGTATTACACCAAAGATAACACTGCTTGTTTCAGTCACACAATCTGTAAAGGAGAGGAGTCCTCAGATTAGCATTTCGTTTCATTTCATGAAGAAAGGAATCCCCGAGAAATTCTTTTCCGGAGAAAGTATCCTTCTAAAAAATAGGAGACGGTCTGCTTCTTGTTGTGGTCGGCCGTCAGCCCCTTCCCGCAGCAGCAGCATCATCATCCAAACGGATAGGAGGACTCGTACTTGGAGAGAGGAGCAAAGAAAGCTGTTTTCTCTTTTCAGTTTCCACTTTTTCTAGAATGAGCTGTAAAGTGGGAAACCAGACCAACTCACAAGATCCTCAGGCTGTCAATTCACGCGTTTTTGTAGGCAAGTCCTTATAATTTTGTATACAATCATTCGTATAAAGCCAATACATACACAATATAGTCTAAGTATTATCATGTGCCACGTTTTTATTTACAGGCAACTTGAACACTTTCCAGTGCAGTAAGACGGACGTGGAGCGCATTTTTCAACGGTACGGGCGAATCGCAGGTAAGCAAAAGAAGAAATTCTTTTATTTTACACTTTCGTCTCCCTTTCCTATCCATATGTGTCTTCCCGTATAATTTTCACTCTTTTCATGGGAACGTGTTAATGCTTCGCGAAATGTGAGGGGGAGGAAAAAAGAAAGTTGTTAATACAGCAGGAAGCCATGTAGGTTTGGAAGTTGAGTAGTTTTCTACTCACGTAGTTCTATCCACCTCATTCCTTTCCCTTCCAATGAAAGTAAAATGTGCGAAATAAGTCATTTTTCATATTACCCCTGATAAGCTCTATACATGGCTATGTGGCACTTGAGAAAATGTACTTGACTCCCATGTCTGGCCTGTAGTCCAATCCAGTCCAGTGTAGTAAAGTCCTTGAGCATTTCAATCATGAATCATAATGAGGATGGCCATCCAGACGTACAGGTACTGCTACCTCCCATCCATGGCACCTTCCAACATTATAGAAAATTATTATTTTTGCGATTCACTTTTACTCACCCACTCATAAGTATAACAAAGCATGCTGATTTCCTGTCCTCCTCGTCATTATCCTCCGTTCTTTCCCAAATGACAACCGTAACGAGCATGCAGATCCCCGCACAACACACACATCTTCATGGAAAGTGGAATGGAGGCTGATGCTGCGGAGGGGAAAAAATGAAGACGTGTTCATTCATTCATGTCTCATTTTACTTGTGTCATTCTCGTTCTTTTCCCTCAAATGCATGGGGACGCCTACCACTACTTAAGTAGATCTCTGCCTAGAATGATTGCGAATGGCATAGAATGCTTGGGATGCAGATGCCATGCATGCCGGCGAAAAAAAGAAGAAGTAATCACCTAAGCGTAGTCGCAGTACTTAAGTAGAGAGGTCTGATTCTTTAAGAGAGTGAGTGGCAGTGTTTCCTGAAGCAAAAAATATATATAGGTTCCTTTGACACCATTCATCTTCTTCAGATAAATTTTTTCTCCTCCCTTCTTCTAGTATAAGTTGAGTTGTCTAATGTTGTGTAGTAGCTTGAGCAAGTTTAAGTAACAGATGACGACGGTGAGACAGGGACGGAGAAAACTTGCAAGTTTTTCCTTACAAGCAACCTCCCGAAACTACTTACATGACTGATGTGCTCCTTTTTGCTCATCCGTACTTCCTCCACCATTTCAAACGAAAATACGGGGGTAAACGGGGAAGGTTGAGTTGAATTGGAGCTTTCTCCATTCTGTAGGAAAGAGTGACAGTGAATTGCGCTGGTGGCAGTGATGATGGCGAATGAGATGATGATGATGATGATGGTACTTCAGAAAGAAGCCTGCTGATGTTTCCTTTGAACCTATCTACTTTTTTTGAAGATGCCACACTACACTATAGCCACATACTATTGCCTTATCTTATTTGTTAGCCTGATAAGAAAGAAAGCTACTGCAGTTGGGAATATAGTGTTACCAGAGCTGTAAAAACGGAATGACTTCTTTAATGGCATGGGAAGTAGGACTACAGGAAAGGAAAAAAAGGAGTTGTCACACTGTCCATCCCATTTTGTCCTCCGGATTTGTCAGTACGTACGTATTATGGAATAGCTTGTAAAAAGCGAAATGTACATAGTGACAAGAAAGAAGTAGTGGAATAAATACGTTTTATCTATTTATGCTTTTTGTTTCACGGTTTCAAGGGAGAAAACTAAGTCACTCACTTTACGCTTTAAGCAAATTAAACAGTAGTACCCAATTTGACAGTTGATCCTGCACAATCAAACTTTTATCCCACCTACACTGCCGAGTACCCTAATTTTTGAGATAAAAATAGTAACAGCTATAATTATAAAAGCATTTAATTTTTTCTTACTATTCGACTACTGTCATTTGCATCGCTGTAACCATTAGGCATTCGACACAGTCGACAACTTTGTGAAATGAGCAATATGGATTTAGAACTAATAATAGTAAGCGAAACAAAAATGAAAAGAATCTTCTTGTACCAGTATGCAATGTTCAAGTACTCATATTGGTATTAAATATTTCGTATTTCATTTGCAAATCTGCGTTTATCATAAGAGAGAGAGAGAGAGAGAGAGAGCAGAAACTCTAAAAAAAAACTTTTTCGCCTCAAGGCATTTTTCTCCACTTGTCTATCTGTCTCTCTGCACCATTCCACTTCCACACATCATATGACTGCTGACTCCACTCCCTGTTCTTGGGGTTCCTGTTCATTCAGTCAGGAAATTGAATTAGCTGAAACAAAAAGAGAAAAAGTCAGTTTGCTCAAGTTGATGATAAAACTGAATAGTGAAAGTGACTTGCTCAGTTCTGACATGAAACTCATATACACAGCGAACATAAATGTATTAAAAAGTGAAAGAGAGAGGAAAAAATGAATGAAATGAAACAACCTGGGGGAAAGCCTTCTGGAGAATGAATAGAGAGTTGCCACTCTCCGTCAATTTAATTTTTTAGGCTGACAGACTCCGCCGCATGTACAGCTGAGCAAACCGCTGTGCTTGTATTATTAGGAGAATGAAATGGGTTCGTTTTTTTTCCTCTCTCCTCTTTTTGCTGATAGCACAATGGCGGAGGAAATTGCAGAGGTTCTTTTGTATCATTTTGTGGCTTTGGCAGGGCTAAGTAGAGCAGCCATATATATACATACTCTGTCAAATACATGCATTTTAGCCTATTATCAAATGAAAGAAATTTAAAAATTATATAGCTATTTTTCTTTTCATCCTTTTTACGAAAAATATTGTCAACCTAGAAAGTAATGATATAAGTAAAATGTGAGAAGAAAATGAAAAAGGAGTTATTCCAAAAAAATATTTAAATTCACGTTCTCTTTCACAAAAGTACAAACTTTTTTCCCCTGCTCTTTGTCTTTCTCCTCCAGAATATATTTCTGAAGCTGTGACTCTGACGCTCTGATTCAATGCAATCAACACAAAGATGAAAGTTACACACAAAACTATATACACTTTCATTTCATCATCATGCAAAGAAAAAGTAAAATTGTCTACTTGAGCGCGACTCTGTAATTCATAAAATACACAAACAAAAAATGAATGTGAAGGAGAAAGAGAAAACTAAAAGTGAAAACTAAAACAGAAACAGGAAGGAGGCGGGAGTGACTACAGAAGAAGGGGAGGCTAAGCAAAGTGCTCTTGATTAGTCAAAATCCTGTTGCAAACTTGGGCTCCCTTCCTTTCCACTTTCACCCAAAAGAGAAGGGCAAAGCACAAGTGAAATGAAATGGATTCAAAAGTACGTACATACAATAAAAAATATCCTTTGGAGCGGGTAACAACCTTCAGAAATGTAATTCACTCGTACGCATACTTTGTAAAGACTAGTTGGAAAAGAATACACCTTTGGCATTTTTTCTTTAGTAATTGATAATTAAATACTGGAATCAGAATTTGAAATAACTAGTTTTAGTTTCAATCATAACTCTAAAATTAGGGCAATGAAACAGCAATGCATTCGTGATACACATCCTCCTAACATGACATGACATCACTTTTAGGACATCAAACTGCCGTCACTTGGGATTTGCATATTTTAGTATGTAGCAACTGTACACATCCTCCGGTTTCCTCAGCTCACACAAGAACCGCAGTAGCAGACCACACAGAACAATCCACATGTCCCATTGCTATCTATTATCCTATTTCGTCTATTGTCACACATTTTATTCCTTTCTTTCTTTCTATGCTTTATTGCCACCATTGGCTCTGATGACATTGTTAACCCTTCTTAAAACAGTTTTAATGTGTGTAGGCAGCCACTGTATGTTTCACATTATTGCATCATAATCTCGTTTTCCTTGGGTTTCCTCTTCCAACTTTTGTCGTAATTCGTCATCCCCCTTCCCCATCGTTATAAAAGGGAACAAAAGAAAGTGATTTTTAATGGCGAAATAAGGTAGTAAAATAGTTTCCTCGTTTTTATGCCATCCCATTCACTTGAATACAGTGCAGTGATGGGAAATGAAATGACAGTCACAAAAATATCACTTCCAGATTTTTTCAAGATCTCTCCGCTACCAACAGCCAAGTATGCAGCAAGCAAACATAGTATTATGATCCGTGTCAAAAACAGTTCATTTCAATGTTTCAATTTTCATTCTTTTCCCCACATTCTTTTGCATGCTGTTGGTACAAGCGTGTTGCACACATTGTAATAAAATTCATGTACGTACATATATCTTTAGACACGGTCTTAAAAGTAGTAAAGATTACATTGCGTAATAGCCGTCTTTTCTTTTTCAACCCGATCTTTGCTCAACTCCATGTCAAATCTCTCTAATCTCTCTATTCATCCCACAACTCATTTGCATTCATCACGAATTTCGAAGAAACCACTGCGAACAAAGGCTTCCTTTATTTCCTTTTCCCGTAAAATATTCTCCTCCGCAAGAACCATTTACGGCCTTGGTTAAATAAAAGCAAAAGTTAAATAATAACACCCTTGTCACTCCTCCGCTTATGTACATAGCTAGATTACCTACCCAAATAAAGCGAAAACAAACGTAGAAATATTTTTCTGTTTGAAAAATATACATAATATTTTTTATGACAGTTTATTTACGACTGTCGATCCCGTCTCTTAACCCAAGTTAAAGAAGAAGCAAGAGCCGCTGCTAGTCATACCTACAATATCATGTACCCATCTGTCATGAGCACTTGTGAATTACCTAACAAATCGGTATAACTACAAGTACATAGCTGCGTACATGCTTCCTTTCCAACAAATTTCACCCCATCTCATGTCTGTCTGATTCCGTCTATGAGAAACAATTTCAGCTTGTTTGTTTCTGTCTTGTGTCCCCCTTCAAAACAGCATCATGCTAATATGATATTTTTCTTCAAGTCTGCTTGCTACAAATATGAGCTATGTGTGTAGACAGCCGTCATCATCATATTATCGTCCTGTTCTCGTCATCCTGCAATATCCGTCCGTCCATAGACATCCTTCCTCTTGTCGATACTTTGGAGATGGGGATAGACAGCTCGTTAATTAAAAAAAAAGTTTTTCTCGAGTTTTTTCCTCTTCTTTTTGCTCAGCCTGACTTGACTTTCGTTTTGATGTCGCTGATTATGATGAGTAGGAGAGAGAGAGAGAGAGAAAAGTGAGCAATATGATGTGAGTGCTTTCCTTCTCATTTGCATGTCCTCTCCTATCAACATCAACCAACAAGAAACTCTCGGTGACGGTGAGTAAATTGCGGATGCGACATTTTTCAAAGGGTAAATACCTTCCTAGAAAAAAAATGAAAAAGCTTCGTTTTTCTTTCGAAGTTCGACATGAACATGACGTAAACTGCGCTACCGGGCAGGAGCAGGCTCTCTTAATTAGTAGCTGTATTTTAAAAAGATAGACAAGTCACCGACAAAGACAACTTTCAGTTTTCCAAGACTAAAAAAACGATCTTTTCGTTACGCTCCAATTTTTCTACAAACTTGTTTCCCTATCATTTTTAGTTGACACTAGCGTCTCCATTTCCTCTTCCTCTCAGCTCAACTTCCAAAGAAGCTGAGTAGGAAAAAAATGAAAAAGTGAAATATTCACATTAATATCCCCGTTGGCGAATATGATGGAGGAGTCACACTGTCATTCAGGAGTACACACATGCTTACTCCAACCTCCTTTGTACAAAACTATGTAAATGACAATTTTTTCTTCTTCTCTGTTCTCCTGCAAGACACTCACTGCAAATAATTTATTACAAATTACAATCTTGTGAGAGGAGCGGAATTTAATGTAGCGAGTAACGTGGCATTAATAATTGCATCGTCGTTTATTACATTGTAGACTATATATTATTGCGGCATCATAAGTACTATTACATAATCCCAAGAAAAGGTTAAATAATGGATGTCACCTGGCGTGAAATAGGATTATTCTTATGATGATGACCTTAAAATAAGGTTAGGAAATTGCATCAACCGTATCATCTTTATCAACTGCCACTTCACTCACTCCCAAGAAGTAGAGTAGAGCTAAGCAAATTACGTACAAACGAGCAGAAGTAGCTCCATAACCAACTTCTACCCTTCAAAACATAACTGACGATCCAAGGTGCACACATTACAAATCTCTTTTATCACACGTCCCCGGCTCAATATCCCTAATTTAATTTGCTACCGTGTGAGCACCAAAGAGACAAAGATGACATTGGATGATATGGATAAACACAAGTTGGATGGAGCACAATTATTAAAACGACAGCAGGCCGCTCTTCTATCTCTCTCTAAATGAGCACAATTTCATGAAAGAGGATTCTCTTACGTTAATACTTCCTCTTGATCTCCTCATCATCAATTTTAAAATAGACAAGCATGGAAGGATAATTGCGATAATAATGAATCTACTTACTAATGGTACTTGTGTTACAAGTCAAGTCTCAAAGAATGTCTTTGACTGTTTTCTACCCACAAACTTGAAAATGTTATTTATTCTGGAAATAATTGGCGAAAACTGGCTGGCATCATTATGTTTTATGTATCTTTGATGAATGCCCAGCTAATTGTAAGGGAATCAGTGCCCCGGCCATTATAATCCTGTCAAAGTCCATGATTTACGAATTCCTTAATTAGGGAGAGTGTTCCCATTGAATAAATGGAAAAGGATTGGGAATAATAATCATACCTTGTTGATCCTCTCTAAAATGGTATTGTTTTGGGAAAAAGGGCAAAAATATAAATAAGACTCATAAAAATGTTCCGACCCAAAATAATGGATTAAATCCAACTCACGATCAGTCAATTCAATACAATCTCTGATTTTTTTGCTCTTCCTTTGTGAACCAGAGCGTGGCTCATTTGTACAGCCGGCTCCGTCAAACTTAAAGTGAGTCAACCGAGCTTTAAAAAATCCAAATGCTTTTTTTCCTCCTCAAAAGTAAATTGACAAAGTACGTTTGGTTAATTTACTCATATTTCTAAACTCAACATGCATATTTATGTATCCGTATCAGAGCTAATAATAAATGCAAATGAATTCCTCAGCCAACATTGCGTAACTCATCCTTAAATTCATTAATTTTCATTCCCAGGCTCGATGAAAAAAAAACGATGAAGAAAATAAGCTGAGGTTAAACATCGGGTTCATTGAGCCTCCCTCTTGATGAGCTCTGAATTTGGATTGCAAATTGTGTCAGGATAAAAAACAATTTTCACTAAAAACATATCCCCTTCCAAAATATCCACCATCACATAACTTGGCTCTATCAAGGCCGCTTATGAACGTTTTTTTTTTTTGGAATATTGCATAAATATTCATACATTTTTTTTGCATAATACATATTACATTTGTTTTTCATATTGCATAATGGAAATAGCAGATAGCCTAAGCCTGGCTCGAGTCAAGACTAATCTAAAGCCCAACTGATTACGAAAGATTCCATTCCATATTATGAATGATGACGATGATCATCATCAAGAGAAAAATGATAGGGCACATCCATTCCCTCCATCCCATCTGTGGAGTGCACACTCACTCATCGATAGTAACAATATTATCATCTCCATCCAGAGCAGAGTTCATATTTTTGCAATCTTTTTCTAGTCCGGATAAAGAACAATGTTTTCACAACGTCTGTTCTCATCTCCTCTCTCTCTGTTTAAGCCTATTTTGCCACTAAACTGGATCGCTTTTTTCTCCATTCCTCTCGTGCACACTTCATTACTCACTCCAGCTTCCATCCATTCTTTTTCCCTTCCTTCCGTTATTGCTATGAAAGGATAAAAGGAGATACGAGTAGATGCATGGGAAGCTCGAAAGAAGCCTTTTTTATTATTATAGTCATATCCTCCTCCTCATCATCATCATTCCTCTCCATCCTCCACTCCATCCCATCATCTTTCTTCATTCTAAAAAAGAACTGAACTACACACACTTTATGCAAAGTAGGTTCAAAACTTCAACTCTCTCCGAACTTCCGAGAGAGTGTTAGTGTTGCTGAAGAAGGGCCGTTAGCTTTCCGTTGTTGTCCTCTACTCCAGTTGATGTAGCTGATGTGGAGTTTCTTTTTGGTGCAATTCTTTCAAATACTATACGGGACCATCATCGGCCCGATGATGCTGATGATGGTGATGATGATGATGATGGTGATGATGATGATGACTAAAATTGAAATGAGTTGAGAGAGAGAATACGAGAAGGATGATGAAAAGGGACTCTAATTCCTCTCCACTTTTCACTACGACTTTGACTAAAAAAAATCCTCCAGCATAGAAGCAGCAGCCGTCGCAAGCTATACCCATAC
>JAQGAI010000660.1:0-18461 GCA_034696905.1 Lepidocyrtus violaceus
CAAATCATTATTATTGTCTTTGACTTGACCAAGATCATTTCTTCATGTTTCATATCACAAAAGCTCATAGAAAATGCATGACCATCATCATTATCATTTATTATCATCGTTTATGGATATTTCTGTTACAATATTACTTTACCTCAAACTTTTCAAAGTACAACTTTCAAAAAGTTTCTTTTAACTTTCTAGACAAAATCATGGTTTAAGTTATTTATCTGGAATATTTGACTTAAATTTCTTTATTGCCACTCATGCTCAGAATATGAATAAGATGATACTAATATTAATCGTTCCTATTTTCCCATTTAGGCATGTATTTTTATATCTATTGTGTACATACAAATCAATTTAAGCAATTTGGCTTATAATGAGATTAATGATAACAGTGAATTTTTTCCTAAAACATGATACATAGGAACATAAACCGACGTGTTTACGATGTACAAATTAAATTATTGTTAAAAATTCTATTTTTTCTAAGAATTATGATGTGTGGTGTCGTGAAAATACTTTTACTTCTGTAACCGAAAAAGAAGATTTATGAGTTTTTATGCCAGATTTAGATACTTTTTCCAAACTTAACTTTTTTAGTCCCTCTGAAAGTAACAGGCTACAAAAGACGATTTGTAAGTTCATATTGAAGTGTTGTTCCAGTTACATAACTGCTTGCATTGCATATTTGGACTGTTGGCGTTATGGAGTTATGTATTCTCTCGAGGTATTAGAATACATTTGCGATAAGCCACTTGGTCCTTTTGCTATCGAAAGTGCTATGATGCTATCAATCAATCCGTTATATAATAAAAAAAATACAATAAAACAAAGTTGTTTCAGGTACATGAAGCAAAGAAAGGTGGGGTGTCGTATGCAAATAATAGCGTACATATGGATGGGTCTGTAACTGAATCTATGCAAGTATAACCGACATGTCATAATCATATTTAAAATAAAATTGTTAAATATGATTAATAGATTGATGATGCTTAAATATCGTAGCTTGCTTGAGACTTTTTTTACAATAATTTACTTGGTCAATTGTGCCTTACAATAATTTTACTTTTTTATGACATATGATGGTCATGTATATTCTATGAAACTTCTGTGGTATGAAAAATGAAGAAATGATATTAGTAAACTCAAAGACAATAATAATGATTTGCTTTGCTTTGCAGGTATTTACATTTTATTGAGGGTTTTCAGTTCTTTCCAGGCACTTTGTCGTGACCCGGAGAATAAAAATAATAAATAGAAATGGCACATATAACAATTAAATAAATAGAGGAAGAACAGCCGAATTTGGAATCACAGATACAGGTGGCCAATCAAAAAATATTCCAATTTTAGAATGATGGAAGGGAATTTAGAGAACGGAATAAACTGGAGTGTTTAAAGATGAAATTAACCGTAGATGGTCTTGGCGAAAGCGGGTTGGGCATAGGCGACTCCGACTGGGGCCTTGAGGAGGGCGGGTTGAGCGTAGGCGAGTGGTTGAGCAATGGTCTTGACGACTGGAGCAACGGCCTTGACGACGGTTGGGGCTTGACGGTCAACGACGGCATTGAATCCGTTGATTGGATCAGCGGTGTAGGTGACGGTACGGATGGAACCATCGGGCTCGACAAGGGAGTACTGTCCTTGGACAACATCTCCGTTGCGGGATTCGGTGGCGGTCTTGGAGTCTCCGGTGAGGGCATCAGAGACGGAGTATCCGTAGTTGTATTGTGGGTTTGGGTCATATGGCTCGGGGGAGACGGCGACAGCCTTGGCAATGGGCTGGGCATAGGCGACTGGGGCGGCCTTGAGGATGGGCTGGGCATAGGCGACTGGAGCGGCCTTGAGGATGGGCTGGTGATAGGCGACTGGAGCGGCCTTAAGGAGGGGCTGGGCATAGGCCTGGGCGTAAGCCAAAGGTTGGGGAGCAGCCAAGAGTCCAGCGGAGGCGACTCCGGCGAAAGCGAGGATGGCGATAGCCTGTGGAAAGAATAACAATCACAAAATCAATTTCTCCAAACAAACAAACTTTATAATTTATGCAGCTTCCAATCTGCAGTCTAAACTGCAAAATTCCAGAAGAATAAATCTAAATATTTCTCAAAATACCTTAATCATTTTGATGATTTTTGTAGGATATTTTCCTGAACTGTTGTTGGGAGTGGATGAGTTGACAAACTGATGCAGATACCAGCTCTAATCTTCCTTTTTATACAAGTACTCCATTTGCACTTCCATTCAAATAACCCATCCCAATCTCCAAGAAAAAACTTGCCTCCTCCCTCCATATTGTTCATGTCATTACATTACGTTTGTACCGACAGCAATACTAACGACACTTGCCGTTGGACATACAGCATTCTTAACCTTATCCGTACAGGCGAACAGCGTTCAGTCCCAGTGCGAAAAAGTGGTTTGCTCATAAAACGCGTAAAAATAGTTACAATGAGAGCAGGCAGTCGATTCATATCATAACCAGGTACTTTATCACCTAAGGACGATTAATATGGTGACATTCATTTTTATTCATACATATCTAGTTGGCTATACACACCATTTATTCCCATATTGGACGGACTAATGATAGTAATATCAACTCTTAACAGGTCTAATCATCTCTGATACATTTTTTCATGAAGGTCCTCCTCACCTACAAACTTGCCAATTTTAATGTGTCATTGCGTCATCCTCCCGTATCCGGCCTTTTTTGTACTCCACCTACTCAAAAATCCGTGAATTTAAATATGATACTAGTTATATGATTGATTACAATTAATTAGGCAACGCAAAAGTCTACTAATGAGAAAATTATTTGTCTTGTGCTACTTACGCTCAGACTTCAGACAGAATGAGCTTCCATCAACGAACTTCGCCAAAACAAACTGCATACAAGCTTTAAGCATGATGGTATTTGCTTAGGTACGCAAGGAAAGGGATGCCTAAATTCGCTTTACTCCAAATTCATTCTTTTCTCCAGAGGAGCAGCAGTAGAAAGAAGCTCCAGGCTCAATATTCCTACATGCCAAGGCAATGCAAAGCCAAACACTGCAATGGACCGAGTTCCCTCCGACCGTTTCCGATAACATGCACTAACGCCTACACACATCTGGCCAGGGAGAAATCATCTGCACGAAATCGTGCTTGTTACTAGAATAATGAATGTTATTTAAAAAATAATTAACATGATTTGATAGTTTACGAGTGTACCTTAAAAACCTAAATGTCTACCGCCTCCAGTTCTCCGGGTGATCCCCCTCCAGAAGATTTCGAGTTGGCACTCAACAGAGTAGTGCCTCAATTCCTCAGCCCGGATCAACTTAATCGTAATTTCGTTCGAAATATGAATGATGCTCGAGATCGAGATTCCAATCCCAACTCCAATCCGGATGGAACCGTTTCAGATACCGCCGTTTCATCCACATCCTCCCCATTATTCAACATGGTGGACAACTGGAGGGAGTCATACCCCTTCCCAACTGATAAGCTGGGCTACATCTTGGAACGACATGTGTGGCATGATGTCAAGTTTCTGGTGGGGGATCCTGCCGTAGCGCCACCGGAGGAGATGTCAGCCCACAAGTTGATTTTGGCTATGAGCTCCACCGTCTTTGAGGCGATGCTCTTTGGACCATTGTCCAATTCCCAGGAGGAGATAATCCACATTCCGGATGTGGATCCTGTTGCTTTCAGTCTCATGTTGAAGGTAAGTATTTTTTATGATGCGTGTTTTTTAAATGCCCAATTGTACATAAAGAATCATTAAACCAATCAGGTTTTCTCTGTTATGGTCATTTCAGTTTATTTACACCGGGAAGTTTGACGCATCAATCCAAAACGCGGTTAACCTAATGTACGCAGCCAAAAAGTATGATGTTCAGCCGTTGACAGAGAAGTGTTCGGATCTTTTACGGAGTGACCTGACGGCAAAGAATGCGGTTACTATATTGCAAGCTGCCCAGCTTCTGGACGAGAAGGATTTGGAGAAGAAGGCGGAATCATTTTTAATTAGGTAAAGATATTTTTGCTCAGCCTTTAGTTAAAAGGTACTATTTAGGTTCACTCAAATGCAGCCAAGCAGTCAGTTTGACAAACCTAACATGTTGTGTGTTTTTCTAGTACCTTCGGAAAGGTTATTGACGACGAGGATTTCCTAAGCATGACCTACAACAATTTATGTCATTTCCTGGGCAAGGATGAGTTGGACGTGGGGGAGCTGGACCTGTTCTTGGCCGCACTTCGGTAAAAACCCCAATTTAATTTTGTGCTAACAAATAAGTCAAAGTAAATCTCAAATTGAATCCATTGTTTAAGTTTGGCTCTGTTTTCCCGTGACTGTATGTAGTTGGGCTGAAAATGAATGCACCCGACAAGGACTCGAGATGCAGATAACGCCTCAATCCTTGCGGAATGCTTTGAGGGATGCCATATACCTTCTGAGGTTCCCCCTGATATCCGCAGAAGATTTTTCCTTGGCGGTTGTCCCCCAGAAAGTGTTGTCTTCGGAGGAGTCCCTCGGAGTTTTACAGTACCTGACCGTATCTCACGATAAAAAGTAACTAAAAAAAGCCATACATATCACAGTATTATTGACCATACTAATTATAGTAAAGTAAACTAAACTTCAAATATCTTAGAGCCAATTAACCAGCCCTTTTCTAATCATAATTAAAATGCAGCGGGTTTCCTTCATAGACTAGATATTTCAGTGGTTAACTTGTTGTTGCTTCGTAGGTCCCAACTAGCAACGATACCATTCAATAGCCGGGCCCGCAACACCAATAACATTTACACTGCACACTTTGCCGTTCGTCTAACCGATCTCGTCTACCCTTACGTTTCGCACATTTCCTATTTTGACTCGTGAGTTTAAATATAAATGGATAGAACTTAATTTTAATTTTTACTTTCACATGGTCCATGCGTAATTAATTACATATTCATTTTATTTCAAAGATTTGAGGTTGACCAGTCGATCTCCATTGTCAGCTTCGGCTTCCCAGCACCCGACATCGACGATGCGGCGTACGATGTCGCTCTTCAAGTTCAAGTGCAGGGCTCCAGCATCATCATCGCTCAAACGAATCAATCATTGGTGGTCAAGAGGAGGTCAATCATTTGCGTCAAGTTTGAAAAGGCAGTGAGAGTCGAACCCAATATCATATACAAGGTTGTGTATAAGTTGAAGGTATGAACTAATCTTTCAACAGTATAACTAGCTACTACTGTGTTACAGATGTAATCTGCAAATTTTATGTAATATTTAATGAAAGGCTATATAAAATCGTTCGTTTCTCCAGGGCCCGGACACGTTTTATGCAGATCAAAGGATCGAGAACTATCCCGTTCGGAGTAAAAACTCAAAATCCAAAACAGTCAACTTCCGCTACATCGCCTATTCCTGCCGACTTGTTGAGATTGCCTTCTTATTTTAAACTTTTTAACTAAATTGCAA
Source organism: Lepidocyrtus violaceus (assembly GCA_034696905.1). NCBI lineage: Eukaryota > Metazoa > Arthropoda > Collembola > Entomobryomorpha > Entomobryidae > Lepidocyrtus > Lepidocyrtus violaceus. The sequence goes on from JAQGAI010000660.1 coordinate 5,447, forward strand.
TAATCCTGCTCTCCAATACTCACCACTATAGTGTAAATTCCAGTTTCAATCAAACCTTCAATATATTTTTTATTTCAAAATATCCCATTTACAATTTTAAAACCTTCCAACATGACAAGATAATTATTATTATTATATAGTTATAAAATAAATTGACTTTTATCAATCTTCATTCATCATAACATAATAATCTATTGCAGTGTGTAGCCTTCATTCAATCTTAATCATCTTAAACTGATTTGGCAGCACCTTCAAAATCAGCTTATCAATCTTCCCCGCCATTGGCTCATGGATGAAGGGCCGCCTCGGATAGATCCTATCATTGACCCAGGGATATCCCCAGCCATCAGTGGTCCGAATACAGTCCTCAGCAAAGTTGTCCAAGTTATGCTTCTTCTGAATTTCCAAACATCCGGAGATGAACGTGTCCACATAAGACTGGACGATTGGGTACTCCGCGGATGGGAAGGCGGTGTATTGTGGCTTGGTCACGTAAATCCAGATCTGTCCGGATGGCAACTTCGCCGCACTTTGATCCGATGAGACCAGCAACGAAATCATTTCCTTGTTGACTTCCTTCCGGCAATAGTACAGCTCCCGCTCATCATAAGCATCCAGCGCTATGATGCTCGGGATTTTGAACACGACTCCATTCAGGGTTCCATTGTGGTTTGGGATGATGCCCAGGTAAGTTGTGCTCAGGCTGGAGGAGACCCCCTTACAGTTCCAGACTCGGGAGTAGCCAGTAAGGAGGACGGGAATGTTGACACCGGTGTTTGAGAATGTTCTACTTTTCGATGCGGCCTTCACCAGAGAGCCATAGCCGACTATGTACTGGTCTTGGGATTTATCCCCGGGCGGATTGCACTCTGTGGGTTGCTCGGTCGGGATGGATTTCTGCAGAACAAAGCAAAGTATTAATTATCAATTTGCAGCAAAATACTGTATGATATGATAATTTGCGTATTCTGTTGATTTTTTTAATACCTGTGCAGAAAACTCTGCTTGAGCAATGGCATACAATAATATGCAATAGAAGTGGAATCGAAATAGCCAAAAGCCTCCCATTTTCCTTGTTCTCGCGATCGATCCTTACTCCTTCCTGTTATGCGCTACGCAAGGCTGCTTCCAGTTGACGAGATTGGGTTTAACTAGTCTCAAATTTTATACTTCAAAAAAAGTAGACCATACTACAACGCTTTCCGCATTGTTTACTGTGTATCAGTCAGTCAAAGCCTAGCAAATTCTGCATTGTAACGAATGCTTTATTTTTATATAATTGGAATCAAATACAGAACATTCCTTGTACAGGAAGTGTTCTATCACGGTTTAAAATCTGAAATGAATGATTGTTCTAAATTCTACTTTTTTTAGAATGACACTCTTTTAACTTCCATCCCTATCCACAGCATGAGGCAAAAGATGATAATAGCGGTAATGACAGTATAATGACGACCAACTTCTGTAATCTTCTTCCCACAGCAACAATTTTAACTAATTGCCGATTTCCAAACCAAATTAGCCAATGATGGTTATGGTTCAAAATCGGTTTCCAAAAGACTACCTACCCTACTCAATTTTGTCCGTACAAGCTTGTTTTTCTTACTGACATGACATTTAAATGAAAAGGTTGCAACAATTTATGTCCAGCATATTTACATATCCAGAACATGACAGGAGAAAATGGTTTTCCAATAACCCATAAAATATTCAATTTACATTTTTTACCACTTACCAATATGCGTTCAAGATACATGTCTTATTCTATCAATATGCATGAGCTACGGAAGTAAGTATCAGTTGTATCTAGTAAATTGGGGTTTTAAGAATTCATCGGTTATTGATTTTATTTCCAATTTATTTTCCATGATTCAAAATACACAACAGAACAACCTGTCGCTACACACTAGGCATCATCCTATTTCCGAATTCCATTGAAATAGCAAACAAAACATATCCCTACCCTGCCCTGTGCATTCTTCCATGAAAAAATAGCGCTCGCAGCATTGAGATTATTGGCATAAATAGAATGTTTTGAATCAAGACCCTAAATTAGTCGAGAACATTTGAACATCCATCGCTGTATGTTTTACTTCTTTTTTTTTTACATAAACTGTTAATGTTATGTTCTTATGATTTATGATGATGATGTGCCGAGTAGCTTGTCAACAACGTAAATTTTTTTAACCAACAAAAAGCTAACAATCCTAACGGAACTAAACAGTAAAAATGATAAATTGCTAAAACATCACAAACATATTTTGTACAAATCACATACAAGCATAATCATAATATTATGGTTTAATTAAAGACATTCGTAAAGTTAAAACTTAAGTTGCATTTTTGATCTATTGTAATATTGTAAATTACAATCATTTTATATTACACAAGGCATCAACGGTAAATGGCCAGCGCGGCAGAAGCCGATGTGAGGAGGGTGATTGGCCCCAGCCCACACCCATCATTAGCACTTCTTCCCACAAAAATCCGCTCCAAATAAGATCGAGACTTGTGATCCGGAATCGTTTTTGCAATGAGCCTGTCAATGTTGTAGGAGTCGGATTGGTAGGAGAACGGCCTCCGAGGATGGATCCGGTCATTGACCCAGGGATACTGCCAGCCTTCGGTGAGAGTCACGCACTCCTGGGAGTAGTTCTCCAATCCGTACTTCTTCTCCAGCTGGATGCATCCTCCGAGAAAGATATCAACGTAGGATTGGACAATGGGATACTCCTCATCTGGAAATGCCCTGAAGGTCGGGCTTGTCACGTAAATCCAGAATTCGGAGTTTTGGAGCTCGTTCTCCGATGGGAAGCTACCGTTGTCGGAGACATTCCCTCTGAGGACAGTTATGTCCTTCCAAGGCACTTGGACACGGCAATAGAGCCTCTCCCTCGCATCGTATTTTTCGACTGCTTCAGCGTTAGGCACTGAGAATATGACACCGTTAAGGGAGCTCTTGGAGTCGATGTCGATCCCGAGGTAGGTTGTGCTTATGGAGAAGTTGGACCATCCTTTCGCAGTCCATGTGCGTTGGAAGCCGGATATCCTCACTGGGATGTTTATGCCCGTGTCGGGATACGTCGTATTCTTGGACTTGGCATTGATCAATGAGCCGTAGCCGATTAGGTAGTGAACTTTGTTTGGGTTGGGGTGGGGATGACAGTCCTTGACTCCATCTGGGAGGGCGTAATTCTGCTGGAAAGAAATATAAATACATATTTTTTTAAATATTGAAACCAATTAAGTTACAAACTGTTTTTAACATATCGATCAAAAACAAACTTAAGCTGTACTATATTTACCTGCGTTGAGAGCTTCACTAACGAGACGATAAGTACCGTTAGAACTATTCCTCTGTCCATTGTGAAACTGTTAGTGTTAAATTCTCCTCCGGCTGTACGTAAATCTCTAAATTTCGAAGGTTATGGCTTACTATTCACATTCAATTAACACTTGCTTTAACGGAGACGCTCTAACTATAGCCCAATTTCTATAAAAGGTTCCCCTTCATTAAAATAAATTGAGTCTAATTTTTTACTGCCCGTCAATCTCACTTTAACTTTCACACAACAACAGCACAACTTGAAAGCGAACTTGAACCTGACCCACCAGCTTCAGTTAGCGGAGCAGACACCGAGTAGAATCGGGAAGAAGTTTCATTGAAATTGCAGAGTGAAACTTTTCATGTGAAATGACTGAATTGTCACAAGCTGATGAAGGGCAGATTGGGTAATATATTCTGTGAAGTTACGCAAAACGCACATTTATCATTATTCCGTGTGTTCGTAGAATAGTTAGTCTAATTACTAATTACTTCAGTTCATTATTTTCTGCTTTTATGACATCACAGCACGTATTAACTTATTAGTTTTTCAGCTCATGCAGATCTCTCTCCATTGAGAAGAGTCGTCAGAGTCAAAGCAAAAGGATGCGCTTTGTTATACGTCAGCACTTTCAGAAAAATCATCCTACTCACCGTCCGTCCTCAGTCACTCCACTCACTTTTCAGTAAATTACCTACACTGCTTTTATACACATTTGCTTTGGCTTGGTCGTCGTATGCAAACTGATATATCGTCAATCGCATCCCATTCCAATCCCGAACCTACACGAATTAGTCATCTAAACACGTATCCACGTATGCATACAAGTAATATTCTTGTTTCAAGATGTGTGAAGGAGACGGATGGACGGCTATACTTTAGCCGGGCTTTATTTGCTTTGTCGTAGTTAAAGAAAACCTTTAAAGTAAATCTGTAAGTATGTTACTAATAGTTTAGTTAGGAAGGAAATGAACTCGTTATGTTGTGGTTTCCCCTCTCACCCTATGCATATATGCAGAGGATTAGGAAATAATCTTGGGCAGGACTAGAATAAGATTATATTTATGTTGTGTAAGTAAACTAATCGTAAGCTATAAAAAGCGACTCCTTAAAATCCTGTCTGCTACATTCTCTATTTTACACTCTTTTCCTTCCGAGCTTGCAATTAAAACTGGGAAGTGGGAAACCGCATAAGGAAAAATGTTTTTACTATATATGTATCTTACACACATACATATCCCACATCGGAGATATGAACTAATAAAAAATGGAATGAGTAGCTTGTGCTCAACATCATATTACTACACGCTACACAAACAATCAACAATAAGATAAGCAATCACCGTATCTATAAAAAAAACTAAAAGCTGATGGACAAGCTATCTTGCATACCAATGTAAAATGAACAGTTTTAGGAAGTACTCGTATTACTGGGACGTATTCGAAAGTCGACAACAGTGATGATGGCGAGAACGAGCAACGAGCATAACCAATACATGAGCGCTTTTTTTTAGCTGCTTATGATGAATCATAGATACATTAAAAGTTATTTGTAAAAGTATCATAAAGTTACTACACATATATAATAGACTTGTTTTGAATTGGATTACACTGCATGGCATTCAGTGTCAGTCAGTATACGGACGTTGCTAACTTCATTCAAGTATTATTTAGCGAGATTCGAAAATGCATTGCCGTCATCATCCTCATTGGTATACATAACTAACATAGAACATCGTTAAATCTTCATTGTGTACAATTGGAATTCAAATTCAGGTGTGCACCAACCAAACCAACTATAAAGAATTGCTGACTGGTTAGCACATAGTTAAATCCTAATGGTCTTGCTAATCCAATTCGTACACATCATTGAGGCTCGCACACGCTTTATGGGGGTGATGATGATTTTTTTTCTTTTTAAAATTAATCACTGCAGCAGTCAATAACGAGGATTAGAGGATAAGTCACCTATAGTAATAGCTTGCAGGTGGTTCTGTTTGGCATGGCATGGACTAGAAGTGGGATTAGTAAAATGGGAAAGTAATTAGTAATTACTTAGGTAGGCAGATACCAGATTCTACCAAAGAGGATGATTGACTGATTGTGAGTAAAATAATGATGAATGATGAGGGCTATAGAATACTGCTATGAATCTGTTGTGGTGCTATGAATGCACGAACTTCCTTTTTTGGATGCAACATACACAGATCCAAAACACGTCCCATTATAATCGTTGTAAAGCAATAAAACAAAAAGACAAGTAAAGTGTCTACAATTTTTACAGACAACGATCAACGATATGAGGGCATGGTACCTGGTACAGTGACAAATAATTCTATCATTGAAAAAGTGACTGATCTTATATGCACTCGTCTAGAAAAATAGCTAAATATAGGAGCAACAACATCTCGTGTGTACCTTGTATAGATGGATATGAAGTGAATGTACGTCCTTCATGATGACACCCACATGACCTCCGTCCCCATTCTAGCCATACCCATTAACCGGCCTGTCTTTTTATATTTTATCAGTCAAGTTCTCTCTCGGAGCACTCGGGCTATTTTTTGAAGTTCTGTCCCCAGCCCTAATGTGTGAATTAAAATGCATACAAGTCATGTTAGCAAAGGTAATCTAAATTATACTTAATGTGATATGATTAGCAGTTTTGAAAATATGATTATGTCATCATTTCATCAAAATTATCCCATTTGATTATGCATTTTAGGCGTTTGCTGCAAAAAAAAATGCTAGACTCTATCTTTCCAGAACTGAATTGTGAATAATAAAAAGAACATTATGATGAAAAGATGACGATGGAATTTTAGACAGGAGAAAAACTTTATTTGGCATGTATTGTTCCATTTTATCATTGTCTTGTCTGACATAAGCTTGAAGATTAATAAAAACGCTGGAAATTCTGAATTTGCTGTAAGGTAAAAATTGACTAATGGATACTTTAAGAGCGGTTTGCTGTTCTATGATTTGGGCAGCATAGCAGTTGGAACTGAGACATGAGAATGATTCCCATCCAAAAATACCATTTTACAATATGACGAATTGTAACCTTACTCTTGAGAGTATGGAGAACAAACTTGAAAATTTTGAAGGGCAAAGTCAGTACAAAATTGCTGTAAGGTCAGGAAGGAAGAATAACAGAACAATATGGCAATGAGAGAAAAGGTAAAATAAGAAAAATGGTACATGCTTAAGAGATGCTTTAATTTCAGTAGTTTACAAAAGCCAGTTTTTCTTTAGCATTGAATTTGCAGACCATATCAATTTCAAGACTTTCGTTTATTTTAAAATTCTCTGAAAGTTCAATAATGGCAAATTAAGAAGAATACTGTTTACAATTTACAAATCTGTCATCTTTACATAATGTGTTTAGAATAGCTGACTGCGGGCATTTGGAAATTGTTTATATGGCTAGTTTGCTAGATGATGGACGGCTGCGGATGGCCTTGTTCCCGAAACTAATGGATTTTTGTTTAGATTTTCATGGTTCCACTACTTCCACTTCTGACGGACTATTTGTTGCAGTAAAATGTAAAGCGTATTTTAAATATTTTCGTGGACAGCCCCCGTATTGGTGGTAATGTAGTACATGATTCTTAAAACAATTTATTTAAAAATTGGGGCATTGTGAGATTTTACAAATGAATTGGTCAGTTGATCCGTGGTGATTGTCGGACAACCAGCATCAATTAAATGAATTTGGAGCATAGCAGTACGTAGTAAACCAAACCAATCTACAATCCCGGATGTAATCTTTCCCAGAACAGTGTTATAAAATCATGCTCAATATGTTTACGCAATTTAAAGCTAAATATTAATTCGTCAAATATTTCACTGTAACGTAATCAATGTTTGCATATTGTAAACCATTTTGAAGCATCGAATCAAACTAAACACCTTGTCATTAATATCACTATTATGTATTCGCATTTTGTAATCTTCAATTTACAATGTTTGTCATCATTTCCATCATCACCGACAACAGTAAAAGTGCGTAAATTCATGTTATCATATACTCCACTTAGTTCACAGATACATACACTTTATTTTCACGGGATTATTTTAAAGAATTTATTTACGATCGATCCTGGGTCTGTTTGAGAGATAATTTCATGTATTCCAGCCGGATACCTCATGGAAGTTAAGTATGAGTCGAGTAAAATTAAACAAAACAGACATCTCAAACTATTATACGCAAACTGATTTTTGTTTACGCTATTTTTTCTGTAAGATTAAATTTAAACACACTTACTCAACTCATCCTTTTGTACTTTCCTGTTTTTTAACTGTATCAACCTATTTACAGTGTAAAAGTCATGGCTTGTCAAAATGGTCGTCTGTTCGTATTACATAAGTAACTTAACATGCTGATGAATAATGTGCGGTCACGTCCGGAATGCAATAAACAACATCGAGGAAATATAAATCACATTTATTCCATGTGTAAGTTATTGATTGGGCTGTATTAGTTAGGACATGCTTACCTTACTCAAATATTACGCTGAAAAACGTTTCTTAAACTGTGTAAAAAATGCTGTTTTCAGTAATTAGTTTTGCGTTGGCCAACCCTGTAGATTTCTGTTCTGACATAAGTTATGCTGATTTATGTTCCTAATAAAAACAAAGTTTGCAAACGTTACATGGAACACCCGAAGAAATAGAGATCCCAGGCTTGCTGGACAAACAAACGTTGGTGAATATAAAAGCATTCCGGAATCGTGACAGTAATCATATTCAAGTTTTAACAATCAATTTCATCATTAAGCTGAGCAAATTAACAAATATATATTTCTTTAGAAAACGTAATAAAATGAAGTGTTTTCTGATTTTTGCAGCGGTAGTTGCAACAACTGCCGGAGGTGAGATAGATTTTATGCGAAAAACCGTTAGTGAGAAAGTCTACTTCTGGATCGACCAACCGTTATGTAACTTCAACTTTGAATTTTCTTATAGCCAAATACAACGGTCCAACCAATCAAGCCGGGCTCAACCTAATCAAAGAGTTTGAAGGTTTCCGGGCAAACTTTTATTATGATCCTGTTGGAATCCGGACAATTGGGTATGGTCATGCCTGTCACGCCAACAGCTGCAGAGTGCCCCTCCGAGGAAAGTACAACGTTCCATTAACAAGGGCTACGGGTGAAGCCCTTTTGAAGGATGACTTGAGGGCGTCGTACGAGCCGTGTGTACGGAACGCAGTCACTTACAGGAACCTGAATGCCAATCAGTAAGTTTAGAAAATGTTAAATGCAATTACGAGTTACATGACTTAATTAACATCGGTATTATTTGCAAAGATTTTCAGCTCTGACATCCTTCACATTTAACTTGGGCTGCGGGAACCTCCGCTCATCAACCTTGCTGAGGAAACTCAATGCTGGGGATGTTCGAGGCGCTGCAAACGAATTCCCCAGGTGGGTCTATGCCGGTGGGAAAAAACTTCCTGGACTTGTGAGAAGACGAAATGCGGAGAAAAATCTTTTCTGTGCTGGAGGGGGATGCGGATCCTCCCCACCACCACCAAATAGCTGCCGGGGAACAACCACTGAAGCTCTAAATATCAGAGCCAGTCCAAGTACCAGTGCTGCCGTCAAGGGGTCCCTTGCCAAAGGAAGCACAGTCACGATTACTGGAAGATCAAGTGGTAGGACCCAATTATCAATTAGTATAATACGTATTTTTCTACTATAATATTTAATTATTAATCATTCCGCTCAACCGATTTGAACATAATTTTTAGGAACGAACGTAAGTGGAAATCCCTATTGGTTCAAAATTTCTCAAGGATATGTGTCCGCGTACTACGTGAACATCGCTTCAAACAACGGGGCTTCATATTGCAAGAAGACATGAATCCAACTTCCACTTCTTTGAATGACAATGACTTGTGAAATATAGACATGCATATAGTAAATTAAATTACTAATGTTTTTATCTTTTCACAGTTTCAATATTTGATTAAATTATTTGTTAGTTATTATATTATGTGCCAAAGTATTATATTATCCTTTGAAAAAGTATGAGAGTTCATAATAAAATAATTTTTTTAAAACAGTTGCCAAACCTGGTTCTAATGAGATCTAACATTTTCTTGTCCAGTTTCTCAAGTAGCCCCATCCCATATTCACTGATGTTTTGCAAGTGCAAATTCAATCCGGTTGTCATAAGTTAATTAAAAGTGGTTTGGGAGACGCAGAATTACAGCGCAACAGTTGACGTGCTTCTTCCAGAAATCAAATTTTATATCTTGAACATTTTATTCGCAACGCAATTTATTTAATAATCCGTTATAATTTGATTTTTAATTCACTTCTGTATTAATGACATGATTTTAATTCTCACTAATAAATTAATTGCATGTTACATGATTCTTTAAACTATGTACAAGTCTTCAATTACTAGCCAAATAAGATATTCATGAAAATACGTTAAAAGTGATTAGCAGCAAAATACCAAATAAGCTGTCAAACACTTCAACTCAACTTTGTTTACCCTCCAAATTATTAATCCCGATTCGCACACCTACATACATAGGTACATACAAACGCAGACGTACCTTGCGACCTGCCGTAGCTTGACAAGCTACTTCTTACGATGGTTCAGCATTCAACTAATGTGGTGATTAAAGCCCCTTGTTATATGCAGACTTCTACTAGTCCTGGATAAGCACTAAAATTAATGCGAAATTACCTAATATTTATTTACATAATATTTAAATATTATTTGGATCATTGTGGGGATTATCATATTATACAAAATACACATCATGAGTCATGATTATGATCGGAATTCATTCCATTTCCATCAATCCCAAGACAAGCTAAAATGTTTTTAATCCATAAATTAGTAAGTGGTAAACAAAAATCAACATTTTATCTGTAATTGTGGAGCACTTGTAACTTTCTTTATAATGTAATTTTACTTTATTTTTTATAACTAAAAGTGGACACTGCTACATATAAAAACGGGCCATGATAACTAATAAGGTTTAGTTCTAACTAACACTTCATATTGAGAATTGGTTCGTTTGGAATACATTTTTTAAAGCCGATTTTAGCAGAAACTGTTTTGCAATGAAAAGCTTGCTACTTTTTGCAACTGTAGTTGCAGCTGCCATGGGCGGTAGTATTTTTGTTTTTAATAAATATGCACTATCCTTAAACATTCTAGTTAAGAAAGTTAAAAACTGACATAAATATTCCAAAGTTTTTAATTTCACTCTTTGACCATCCTTTGACCATCCATCTGTCTGCTGTAGCAAAATATTCCGGCTCGACCAACCAAGCCGGCCTCAACTTAATCAAGGAGTTTGAAGGTTTCCGAGCAAACTTTTACAAAGACCCAGTTGGAATTCGGACCATTGGCTATGGTCACGCCTGCCATGCAAACGCCTGTACGGTTCCCATTCGAGGTAAGTACCGGGTCCCGTTGACCGCAGCCGCTGGTGAAGGTCTCTTGAAGGATGACTTGAAGGCATCTTACGAGCCTTGCGTGCGGGCTGCTGCCACATACAAGAACCTGAATGCTAATCAGTACGTTATGAATTATGTAGACAGTTAAAGTTAAATGGAAGAGATTGACCTCAGAATTTTTATAAAATATCTGCCAATTTTTTTCACACATTTATTTGGCCTCTACTTGATTTACAGATTCGCTGCTCTGACATCCTTCACTTACAACATGGGGTGCGGCAGCCTTCGCTCATCCACCTTGCTGAAAAAACTCAACGCTGGAGATGTCAAGGGCGCTGCAAATGAATTCGACAAGTGGGTCTATGCCGGCAAAACAAAGTTGGCCGGACTTGTACGAAGGCGGGCAGCGGAGAAAAAACTGTTCTGCACTGGAGGAGTGTGTGGATCTTCCCCAGCGCCAGCACCAAGTAGCTGCAGGGGAACTACCACCGCAGCTCTAAATATCAGAGCCAGTCCAAGTACCAGTGCTGCCGTTAAGGGGTTAATAGGGAAAGGAGGCACGGTCACCATTACTGGACGATCAACAGGTATGGAAAGGAATTATTTTTGATTTTCACTTTCTGGTTCATCCAATTAATTTAAATTGTACAATAATTTCCAGGGACAAACGTAAGTGGAAATCGCTACTGGTTCAAAACTTCCCAAGGCTATGTGTCCGCCTACTTCATCAACATATCTTCCAACAACAAGGCTGCTTATTGCAAGAAGACATAATATAATATGAATCTTTTGAATGCAAACTTTCTGATGCAAACATGTGTGCGAATTCGTTTTCGGTCTAAAAATTCATTGGATTCAATACGGAAAATAGTGATATTCCAAATGAGCTCTTTTGATATTCCATTTAATTTGTTTGTGACCGCATGCTTTTGAATGTATATGTAAAAAAATGTAAGTACTTTCATTGTTGCATAACCAAATATTAGAATTTATTTAAGCATTTTTTTCGGCCATTTTAAGAAATACGTACAGTCAATCATATTCATGTCGAATGTAATTTTAAAGGTAGATAGTTGACTATATAATCCGGTAAATCTTCAGTGGTTTTAGTAATAGACGATGTCCCAGTGATTCCCTTCCTTTGCGTAGATGTTGCCAGCCGCCGACTATAACATAGAATAAATGTCAACCATAATTAGTGACAGATTTATAAAGGGAACAAATTTCGCTGGTGGGCTTGTTCGACAAACCTGATATTGTGGAGCTCCATCCCCCCTGTTTCCGATGAATGTGAATCTTGTAGTGACATAATTGCTAATGCAAGTATTTAAGGAGATATCCGCCTTGTAGCCATTCCAATGAGAGTAGGTTCCGCTGGCATGACCAACCTACAAACAAACGGTTTCATCACCATTTGTATTATTTTTAATCGGGGCAATGAGAGACTGCCTATTGGCGAATGGTAACTTATTCATGGAATCAGTCTTATTTACCTCCGTTCCACCAGTAACGTTGATTACACAGCCAGATGCACTCTTGAGTGTGACCAAGCCACTGATCGTGTTCTCGTTGACTTGGTCCAAGCTGGTGCATGTGGGTGTGTTCCTGTCGCTACATCCTCCGGAGGATGAAACGGTCACACCTAAGAGCATTCAAGTGTAAAGTATCATATTTGCATTGCTAGTTTTAATTAAAGAAAACACAATGATTCAATCTCACCTGCATTCCTAAGCTGGCTCAATGCCGCTGCATGGCTCAGCTTTGAGCTAAAAACACAAAATCAAAAGGACAGAATAAACTAAAGAAAAAGCCGGAAGTATTTAAAAATTAAGATAAAAATCAAGCAAATATACTTTTAAAAATATGTCTTACTAGGAGCCGTTAATGCTGGCAAACAGCACTCCCAACGTTAGCAAAATGACCTTTGCGTACATTTTAAATTGGTTATATTTTAAGGGTGATTTTACAGACAAACAACCGCGATCTATCCGACGACTACAGTTACAGGGATCTGAGACAACGGAAGTATATATATAACATTATGATTCGGTTGCACCTATTCAGAGACCTGCTACATTGACCGAATGTTTCATGTCATATCGAGATATCGATAATATATATTGCCAGATAAGCAATTTCTTCATGAATCCAGGTCCAGTCGTTCAGTTACCATCAGCACTTTTCAGTTCGATGACATGCAATTTGATGATTTGATATTGCCCACTCATTGTGATGTGGGATAATCGATAATCAGTCAGATCG
>JAQGAI010000661.1:0-18454 GCA_034696905.1 Lepidocyrtus violaceus
ACAGAAATGGTTTTGATGATGTTGAAAATGGTGATGATCTTGATCTTGATTGAGACACTTATCCTTCATTTTTAATCCCATCACTCCTTTCCTCTTCCTCAACTATTTTTCACTCACATCATGCCCCGGCCTGAGCTGACTCTTCGGCTGTATAAGGAATTTGGAGAAATCCCTTTAATGAAAATAAAACTGATGAGGGATCACCACCATCACCCTCACACCATCACCCAACCACCACTACCAACCGACCGACTTTCTACCTTGCCAGTTTTCAACCTGAGAATTAGAGAGAAATATGTTGGAGGAAATGGGAGCATAGACGGCAGGGAGTCGGGGGTCCTCACAGTCCAATATTATTTTTTTCCCGAGAAAGAAAGTTGAATAGGAGTCTAGCTAGCTACTACATACTATATTGATTCATCTTGTGAAGAATAACGGCTTAGTAAGATCTCTGGCAACTTGTAGAATGCTCAATGTTCCAATCGTCCTATTCGATATCCTTTTTCTGCTATACATACATATTTTTTTTCATTGAGCTGGTTTAGTGAGAGGAGGAAACTATGTGTCATTTAAGTTAGTGTCTTATGGTGTGTGGGAAGAGTTTTTTTTCTGTGTGTATAAAAGTTGAGATATGACAATTTTTCTTTTTCCCCTTCCGTCTCCTCTCCCCCTATCCATTCCCAAACAAAACCTATGGAGAAAGTAAAAGTAAAGGAGTGAGCAAGACGGATGATGATGATGGTGAAAGGGCTTTGCGAGCGAAATCTTATGGCATGTGCATGACATTGGCATTCCTCTGCCTCCATCATTCCCCCGTTCCTTCGCTAACTTGTTCCCGTCGAGGAGGAGGGAAACAAACACGCAACGCAACACAACGTCAGAATGAGTAAAAAGTGACAAGAGTGAAAAGTGGAAAATGTGTACAATGTTTTCCCCTTCTCCTTTCTCCAATGAATACTTACTTGTTAAGTAGCAATAAAGATGAGACTTGGGAAAAGGGTTCCCTTATTTTCCAACAGTCTTTAGGTATAGCTATGTAGGTATATGCTATATCGACGAAGCGTTGACGGCAGGTTTGTGTGTATGATGCTGCTTTCCAGCGAAAATGATCTTTTACGATGATGGTGCTGATGTTGAAACAGCCTCCGGTCCTGCTAATACTACAACGTCCGTCTCCTCTCCCAGCAGCCAGGAACGCATGTATTTATTTTAGAGCACAACAAAATATAAGCCAGCAAGTGAGGAAAAGTGACTGTCAGCAGGAGAGCCAGCCAGGAAAACTGAGAGTTAGTTTTCTTCTTCTCGGTGTTGACGCGGTTGAAAAATATAAATATGATGATGATGATATAGAATGGTAAAAAGTGGGAGCTGTTTTTTTTCTTCTCTCCTCTGCTTTAACTTGCCTATACTGCTTTCTTCCCACGAAAAAAAATATAGCACGACCAACAACAGTAGGATTCCAGCACCACCACTATTAAAATCAATGAAAAAGATTTCCTCGGGATGAGAGGAATGAGGATGACACTAAAAAGGTCTTTTTTTTCTTTTACTCTCTCGCTCCCACTCTTTTTCTTTCTCTCTCTCTCTCTTTCTCTCCAGCCAAGAATATAATATGCAGCTTTTTTTCTTCCTTTGCTCCAACCTCGGGAACACAATTGGAAAGTAAGTAGTAGTAGATTTATTTTTACTGATCCTTCAATCTAAATAAGGAACAAGTTGTTTCCTTGTTGAAAAGAGAAAGTAAAAAAGGAAAACTTTCTTCTTTATTTTTGCGGGTTAGAGTTTTTTTGTGCTTATGGAACAGGCTTCCAAAGAGGGAAGGGAGATCCTGTTTCCGCTTCTGTGGAAATATGTAGTAGTGGCAGCAGCAGTAGTAGTAATGTCAACGCTCTCCTCATTTGTTATTGTTGTGCTCCTCTAAACATACTCACAATCCACACACTCAAATAACGAGCACCCAATCCTGTACTTTTCAATTTCAATCCGGATGATGCTGCTGCCGATGTTGATGACGATGATTTCAGTTAGCACACACAACCTGTCCCCAAAAACATTTACTACTTTTCTTTGTTATATATATTATATTTCACTCCGATGACAACTTACAACATAGGGACATTACATGGGCTGGATGAAGGATGAAGCCACTCTCCAAACTGTGTAATAATAGGGGGGAAACTTTTTTTCTTCCGAAAGTGAAATAGCTAAAGTATGTTTCCTCTCATACTTTCCTCTCCCCACTAGTAAGTATTCCGTCTTCTTCTTATTCTGCTTGTTACAAACACCTGTTTAAGTTCACTTTTTTTCTGCTGATTTTGCGGCGAAGAAACCACTATAGTATGGCTTGGGAGTAAGTTCTTGGCCTCCCTGGGCTCTCTGACTCTGACTGTTGTTAGTAATGACGACGAGGGAGATTGAACTTGGTTCGTTTCCCCTTCAATAAGAATACTATCTATATATGTTTCCTAGTATTGTTACTCCAATTTTCTTTTTCGTCCTCCCTCTTTGAACGCGGGAGAAAAAAGACAAGAGTCACGTAAAATATTAGTGTAAAGCTTCCCACGTCATTCCTCCAAGAATTATATGGAGAGTGGAAGAAGGCAGGCAAGAAAAAATATGAATCTTGCGAAAGGGAAATATTTTTGCAGTCTTCTCGCCAGCTAACAACACAGCGGCTACAATAATGTTGGTTGTTGGAGGAAGAAGACTGGAGATTGTAGAAGCAACCAGCCAGCCAGACAGAAGAAAATTTTTGACAGTGGAAGAGTTCACAAGAAACTGGGAAGAGTGAAGAATCGGTGTCCAACAAATTCCCTGTTTTTTATGGTAGTGCCTCGACACAAAGTTTAAAGTAGAAGTAGTAGTAGTGCTCTTCTCTTTTTTGGTGCGATATGATGATGACGACGATGTTACGTTGTTGATGGTGGATGGAGGAGTTCGGAGTTCCACCGCATCAGTTTATCCACATGTACTTCACAGAGAACCACTCACAGAACGACTGTCTCCTGTTCCCGGAGTTTACCTCGTTGATATATATGAGAGCGCGCGTATGTTTTGCTCCGTTCCTGTAGTCAGTCCTAGCTTGCCTACACGTAAAGTATTTGCTTCTCTCTCCGTCCGTCTTCTTGACGAAATGAGATTCTCCGAGGGAGTGGGAGAATTTCTGTGCTGGACTCTCCATTTTTTCCCTCCTTTTGGAGGAAGGGAATAAAAAAACGCGATTCCATTCCATTCTAGTCTTCGCTCCGTTTTTTTTCCATTTTTGCTAGAGAGAGAGAGAGAGAAGAGAGAGCCGAGCCGTGTGTCTGTGTGAAGCGGAGCAAAAGTGCCTTACGTAGGAAAAAAGGGAGTTGGGTTGAGCGAGCGAATATGAAAGTTGGTGTGGAGGTACGACGGATATGATAACCTAAGTGGGATTCTCTCCTATGCACTTGCTTGCTTTCCTTTCCCTTTCTCACTGCTGCTTTCATTTGGGATAGGGAAGAAATGGGAAAGCTCACTGTTCACTGCTCACGGCTCAAGTGTTCAGCCCGTGTTCATGTTCAACTGCGAGGACTGGGATAGCGATGATGGTGATGGTATAGTGGTGGTGGTGGGAATAGTTATGATGATGATGATGATGACGCTCCACGATCGAAATTACACTTGGACAGCTTTCCCTATATTTTTTCGCATGGGTCTGGTCTGCTCTGACCTGCACTGACTGAAAGAGAGAGAAACAGAACCCAGTCTATAATAAAGGCTTATGCCTTTGTTATGTATGCAGTTTTTTTTTCAGGGTAAAGAAAAAAGTTTTTCTTCAGCTTTTTATTATACTCCGCTCAACTCGGCTTTTCCACTCCTCGGGAAGGAACAATGTGTGTGGATCATGATAATCCACACCATGGATCTATCACTTTCCTACTAACCATCACGGTCACTATTATCATCATTGAGGAATTACCTTCCCTCTAAAAAAAAGTTGGGCAATGAATTGGGAGCGCTGTGAAGTTTGCTAAGCTTAGCAGCAGCATGAGCTGATCGTGATGTTCCTAAGTTGAGTTGACGTGGGGGGAAAGCTGTTGGAGAAAATGAATACAGGAGCTGAACTGGGCTGGTTCCGTATCTATTTTCTTTTGGGGAGAAAGCTCGGGCTCCCCATAAATAAAAAGGAGAAAGGTTAAATGATTTGTTGACTATTTTGACTGGAACAAGTCACAGTATCTGAATCTGCTTTCTCTTCCAGCAATAAGCTGAAAGACATGAACTTAAACCAACCATTCCGTTTTTTCCCAGGCAGTCAACCAATTTTTTGTTCTTGTGAAAAGAAGAAGAAAAAGGTAAATTGAGGTTAGCCTGGTCGGTTGGTTGATCATTATATCGGATCGGTGGAAAGAGGTTTTTGTTTCTTATTTTTTTTTCTCTAGCAAACTGAGCTAAACTGGATGGACCATTCTTTTCCGCCTTATCCTTTGGCTCAAGTCATGTTGGCAGTTGTGCGGTTTCCCCGCAGCTTTATGCATAATGCACAAGGAACATGGCAGGAAACATTGTGCACGTTTTGAAAGCCTCCCGAAGAAAAATAAAATAGAAAATAAAACCATTCCATTGGAAAGCTTTGCTCGACTTTCTAAAACTCTAATGGGAAATGGGACAAGAATGTGAGTAGGAATTTTTCCATAAGTATATTTTTTTTTCAGGATGGGTCTCGCATTAATAAACATACAGTTTAATGGATGGATTGAGACGTATTTTTTCCCTGGTCGAGAGAATGTTAACGTGGAATTTTGGTTGGATGGATGGATGGATATGATCATCATAAGGGAATGATCAGGATCATAATAATATATGGACATGTGGAATTGTCTGTGGAATCCTTTTCATTCTCATTTATTTCCGTTTTTTTAAGCAATGTCATTCCGTATGGTTATCCCCGGAGGAGAAAGTTCTTTTTTTTTTATTCCGTAGACTGCATTTTCGGATCTGTACTGGGAGAAAGGAGAATAAAGCCAGCTGGTCCAATGCATTATGGATGTTGGTGTGTGTGAGTGTGGATGGAGGATGAGAATGGGAATTGGCGATGATGATATGCGATGATATCCCAGGAAAAAGGGAGAACCGGTACTGTCTCTCTTCATCCCTTTCTCTCTTCCTCCTTTCTATTCACAAACCACGCACACGCATAATCCCACACGCATTTTAACTAGGAAGTAAAAAAACAAGGCTTTCTCCGAGGTAGAGGTTTTGCTTTCACTTTTGTTTGTAATTTTAAACGGAGAAAAAAAATATGTGTCCAAACATATGTTAGTTGGTTGGTTGGTTTGGGTGGTAAGCAATGTGCTTTCTCTTTTTTCTCCATTCTTCTTCCAGAGGCTGTGTATGTGGATGATGCATAATATCGGATTTTGTTTCTTCACAAGAGAAGGCAGCAACCACGTGAGCCAAGTAAAGACAAAACTATATATAAGGGAAGGGAAAAAAGACTTGTCCACATTCCAGCTATCGATCTCTCTCCTTTCTCCTCTCTCTTTTTGTCCCTCTCTCGCACTTTCTAGCTCACTCAAAATTTTTTTTCCTCCTGAAAAGAAGAAAAAAGTGTGTGTGTAGCCTAGAGAGAGAGAAAGAGAGGAAGTAGTATGATGATGATCTTAGTAGTAGGATATATAGACTCTCTTTCTTCTTTGGATGCTGATGCTGATGCTGGCTCTTCTAAGCTCCCCAACTCTTTTTGCTGAACATTTTTTCATCACCACGTTTCGCCATACCCGTTTGTTGCAGCTTGCAATTGCTTTCGTCTGTTGTGCTCGTTCGTTGGCTGGTAGTGGATGGATATAGTGCGGAGTCAGCAAGCACACTCCCAGAATTATACGTTTTTCCTGGGGTACGGCATGGCTTTGGCTTGGTGGCTCATGATATGATTCTCTACTTTCTCTCTCTTTAGCACTGGAGTAGGAAGAAACACTGAGCAGTTTTACAGCAGACAGTGCATTACTTCAAGTGGGAGTGGAGTAGGTATGGTATGCCAGTGTGAATCTTGTATAATAATATGAAGGTCTATAAACTTTCCAAGTATATTTCTAATATACATGATCCCATGGAAAGAAAAAAAAATAATGGAAGCTCCAGAATTTTTTTTTGCAATTCGTGTTGCTCTTACATAGCCTACTACTCTACTAGTGATAGTACTACTTGTTATACTGACGTACATGCGGCGGAGAAAGTGGGAAAAAAACGAGGAGAGTGAATATTTTTTTTTTGACTTTTGAAGAAAGTGGGAATATTGGCCTGGTATAAAAAGCATTCACGCCGAGGCCTAACCCACTGCCTCTCCCACTCTTGTCAATAAAGTTTGAGTCAATAGTTGATGGCACTCCATGTCTTTGCATAATGTAACCTTTAGCGTCTTCAGGAGAGT
This sequence comes from Lepidocyrtus violaceus, assembly GCA_034696905.1. Classification (NCBI taxonomy): domain Eukaryota; kingdom Metazoa; phylum Arthropoda; class Collembola; order Entomobryomorpha; family Entomobryidae; genus Lepidocyrtus; species Lepidocyrtus violaceus. The sequence continues at coordinate 6,395 of JAQGAI010000661.1, forward strand.
TACAGGAGGGGAAGGGAAGCAAAAGCCGATGGGAGCTGGGTTGACTTTTTAATCCTAGAAAATTATTAAGCCTCGCAGAGCTGGTCACGAGTACGGAGAGGTCCTAGCTGGAGTTGTTGCATCCTGTTGGATATTTTTTTTTCATTTCCGTAAAAAAAAAACTTTAAGGTAAGTTGATGTATCATATTTTTGCGAAAAAAAAAAATTAACTATGAAAAGCTCTTCTTCGTTTAAATTACCTTACCATATTTTTGAAATGGCAGCAGCCAAAGTTTTTAACAGACCCAGCCCTCATCAGTAATGACAAGGGAAGAGACTCACAGGGTCTTCTCTCTAAAAAAACGGAAAGAAAGACAAACAAGATTATAAACTTTTTAACTTTCTCCTTGTGTCCCGTAACAGCATTAAAAAATGACAGAGTGGCAGGAGTGACTCCAGTCATGTCAGGGAAGACTAAACTGGCAGAAGGGACATACGTACCCGTCTTCCATCCTCTCCTTCTTTCCAACCCCAGAATGTAGACGACGAAGAGGAAGAAGAAAACGGGAAACTTTAAAGGAATATGGCAAAAAGGGGAGAAAGGAAAGGGAATAAAGGTATGCCATGACGATCTTTTTTGCGTATTTCTAAGAACTTCTCAGAGTCATGAAGGTCATATCAAAATTTGTGTAAACAGTAGTGAGAATACTAAATGGCAATAATGAAGGTAGGATAGGAACTTTCTCCTGGGCGTTGTAAGCCAGTCCGACATTTGCTTGGGTCCTGGATTATCATCATCAGCATCATCAGTGGAGCATATGCACGCACAGGCTGTTGTAATGGCCGACGGATAAAAAAAAATCTCTTTAAACAGGAGGAAAATGGATACTAATTTGTTGGAGCATTGTTACATAGAAAAAAGTAAAGCATCCGGAGAAAAAGGAAAGTTCTCTGTGTTTAGTAGTGTGTGCCTTAGCCGGGGCCCTTATTTCCTTACTCCTTTTAAAGATTGTTTCTCCGGCTATTATTATTATTATTATCATGTAGGCATTCTCATACATAGGTTGGTGGAGGAGTACTCTTTGGTCTCCCCTATAATTTCACTGTTGCCCAGAGGCCTCACCAAACTACAAAGGAAGTAGCGAGCGGAGAAAAAATTGGTTTAAAAAAAACTTTCAAGATGATGACGGAGGAAAAAAAGGAAAAGCATATTCGAGAATGCAACTGTACAACATGCCGAAAAAAAACTTGCTTTTAACTGGGTCCACTCTCGAGCTGGTTAGGTATATGTACCAAGGTATGTAGGTCTTCGTCCACTGGATTGGATCATGATGGTGATGATGATGACGGTGCGATGCTAGCGGTGGAACGGTGGTGGCAATGGCAATGGCTATTAGTCTGCTGAGCTGTACACCATTTCCTCCCTTTTTCATTATGGCCGGATAAGGAGAAGCTGGAAAGAGAAGAAAAAACTATGATGGTGGTGGAAGTGCAGCTCCATAAAAGGAACAGATATAAAATAGGGATGAGGAGGATGATGATGAAAATGAGGATGGGATGGTGTGTGTGTGTGTGTATGTACAAGCAAGACCCCTCCAGACTATGACTATAACTGGGGAAATAAATGGAGTGAATGTTGTTGGTTGACGCATGAGCCTTTGCTGGATAATATGGTAGTAGCTGAGCTGGAGCTGAAGCTGAGTTGGGTTTCCTCATTCCGTCCGCATCCTCCATCCTTGTGCTCCTCCATCCATATCTGGTGGATGTGATACTTGGCTATATATGGATTTGCTTTTCTTTTTGCTGCTCTACGTAAACGTATGTATTATGTAATATGGTAAGGGAGAGAGAGTGGGGGATATAGACCGAGAGTGAAAAGTTTTTGTTCCTCTTTCTCCCTCTCTGTTTCTCTCTCCGCTTGATAGCCATCCTCCGGTTTTGCGTTACTCTGTAGCCATATCGACATGGACGAAATGGGGTTTTCTTTAAAAGAGCTTCTGTTCTTCCCATCCTGTGAAGTGGAGTGAGTCTATCTCTCTGACTATGTCATAAATGGGAGAAGTAGTTTTGTGGAGGACTATGAGACGGCTATACATGCTTACTTTTATATATATGAGTTTTTGATGCAGGAATGATCAAGAGGATGACTAGAAACGCACGCTGGAATGGGAAAGGGAAAAAAACAACCACTCGTTTCCTGTCCCTTTCCATTTTCATTTCCCCTTTCCGACCATATTCATTTCGGATGGTGGATGGATGGCGGTCCTGTTCTTGGGGTCTCTGTGTCAGTCGAAGCCAGCCCGACACTAAGGATGGAGGAGACGTCAGGAGTGATCCAGACACATACATAAATACCGTCACTTCATTATTTATTGTTTTTTCTGGCAGGGAAAATATTATTATTTGGAGGAGAGGAGAAGGGAACTAGGCTGCACATCATTAAAAATTACACCGCTCCCGTATCATTTCCATTCCATCATCCCATGAATCAAGAAAAAAATAGTTCGAGACACAAAAAACTTTTTACCGCTTGATTGAACTCAATTTGTTCTTCCTTTTTTTCATATTAAGCACAGATCATATTCCAGCCCATTTTTCATTTCTGGAAGTTGGAAGCAGAAAAAAAACTTCTAGGGAAGGACCTGGTTGGTGGTGGAAGAAAGCTGAGCTGACATTGTCAGGAAACTAAGAAGGATGGGATAGCGTTATGATAATATTATTATTTTGACAGTTTTAATGAATGAATGGATAGAGAGCACTAAACAGCATAAAAGCATTAAGACAAGCCAGGGACAAAATATCCTTTTCATTTTCCCCAACTTTTGAATGCGTGATGCCGTGACTTATTTCTTCCTAAAAAAACTCACAAAAATGAAAAACTTTTCCCTCTTTTCTCTTCGGAAACTGATGCCGGGGTAAACTTATTTTTTTGCCTTGTGAAGAGAAAAAGTTGGACAAGAATAAATTAATTTTCTCCTAAACAAAAGTGTAAAAAACTGGAGGAATGAGCCATGAATTTTTTTTTTCGTCAGAGGTAGCTGTAGCAACTGCTTCATTTATTCAGATGAGTTGACTCGGAGCAAATGGAATCAGATGGAAGGAACTGTTTCATTCAAGATGCGCCTTTCCTGTGTAATAAAGAGTTTTTTTTTGGGTGAGTCCAAGTGGAAATGAATTTGTACTGGCGGATAGCGTCACATCTTTTTAGAGCATCGTGAGGGGAGACTTAAAAGAAAAGTCTCGCAAAAAAAATCATTATTTATTTTTTTAGTCTGTCGTATAAAAAACCGCGGGTCACGATTCATTTTGAATCACCGGTATAAAAAATCATCATTCGAAATTAAAAATTGTTTAAAAAAAGATCTTGATACAATACGTTTAAAATCATCGGTGTGTATTTCTTTGGACTGGGTTACACTAACTTGATAGTTAGTTCGGTTCGTCGCGAGATTAATATAGTTAAATTCATTAGGATGGAGCCAAAAGTTCAATTAAAAAATTAGGAAGCCCAGCTGTGCCCATCAGCCAGATAGAGATGTTTGAAGATATGGGGGGCTTCCCGGGCGGCTCGCTTGAATTCTTCCGGCCTGATATTGAGCTTGCTCCTGAAACATATTAAGAGGAAAAATAATACTTTTGATTAGGAATTTTTGAAGGAGAAAATGATAAATGATTATTACCTATATGTTAAATATCTAGTTGTTAACTTGGAAATAAATATTTTCTTACCAATTTATAAAGAAGGCAGCCTTTTCCGTCAGCACTTGCCGATTGGCGGCATCCGCGGCAGCCAAAATGTGTAGGGCATTCTCAAAGCTCATATTGTCTGCTATGATTTGGTCACACAGTTCTAGGAATTCGGTGAGTTGATAGGCATTCCCGATAAGGAGGACTTCCTTGGGCTTGGAAATGATGACGCTGTTGTCTGTGGGCTGGCCTGCATAAATATATTCAAGCATGGTCTTCACCACGTCGTCTTGGAAGGAATCTATGGAAATCTTCTGAACCGGCTCGGTAGTTTCCTGGCCTTCAGTGAGCATGGCCTTGAACACGGGGCTCCTTGCGGCAAGCACAATTTTATGGACGGGATATCGGGTGGACCCAACTTCTATTACTAGGTCGGACAAGGTTGGGTTATTAAGGAGGTCGAGGAAGCTGTGGGCCAGCCGGTCCGCTGGGGACTGGGATGACTTGAGGAACCGAACCTTTTCCACACCGCAGGCTCGATGCATTATCTCATACTCACTTTGGACGACGCACCTCACCACCAGATTTCCATCGGCCAGCCGGAACCTCTGGGAAGCCCGGAGGGATTCCAGGGTCAGTAAGTCGTCGTAGCCCCATCCAGCCAGTAGTTTGAATACGGTTTTGGTGTAGCCGCCAACCGGGCTTTTGATCACGGTTCCGGTCCCGTCCAAAATTGAGATGTAGAAACGGGTGGGGATCCCGTTCTCTTGGGTATAGTGCTCAGCGTCGGGCGCCATCTTCAACAGGTAGAGGTGGATTCTTAACTGGGTGGGCCCGCTTTCCATCCGGCGCGTGTTCACACGGAGTTGCCTGGAAATAAATCATCAGCCCAAATAAAACCAAAATCAGATTACCAATCTCTTAAAAATTACAAAACACTACATAGAACCTGGTTAATTACGCGTAGATTAAACTATATATTTAGATAACTCACCATTGATCTTTACGCCTCCCTGTAAAAACTGGTGACAAGAGAATACCCTCTTTAACTTCAATCGTCCTCATAAAGTTTTCAATCTTCCAAACAAACACATGGGTCTCGTAGTAAGGCTGCAACAAAAAATTAAAACATCAAATTAAAAACATTAAAATAATTATAATAAATTTCCGAAATATAAATTTTTTTAAACGTCCACGACCATCAAACTTACCTTAGTTTCCCCATACATACATATGGTACCAGGAAGAGCTTGGAAATCTACTTGGCATTCCAAACTTCCTGCCATGTTAAGCAAGTTTTCGAAAAAACGAAATTTCAACTTTAGGCAGCTTCTTCCTCTTCTCTCTCTATTCAGCTTTGTAGCTTGGCTAATAAAAGCAATGGGTAATAATCCAAGAAAAAGAAAAGTGTTTGGAGGAAACCAAGGACATGGAAGCTTTCCGCTGAGGATGTCTTTCCGGAATGGTCACCAGAACAAGAGTAAGGCCAGAAACTCCGTCGCAATACCTTGACACTGGTCAATAGAGGAGTTTATATAATGCAAAGGTTCATTAGCATGTTTTGAAAACGTTGGAGTTATGCAAAAATTCGGAAGATAAGTAACCAACTCATTCACCACTACGAAAAGTCATGATTCGAAAAGTGAAACGTTAAACTCAAGCACAGTTCTTTTTTAATTAGCATTGCATTGCTTTCCTCAACGACTTGATTTTGAGAAAAAGTTCAGCTAATAATGAGTATATATTTGCATCAAAAATAAGCACTTCTAAAATATGAAATGTCAATGGGAAAATAAGAACGGATTCAAAGGGAACTGAAAAGGTCAGTTCCTCTCTGACTGGATGAACATGCAAAACCTCATCTTTATCGAATGAACCATGTCGGCATAAAATGAACCTAGCACACCAAACCATACGTATCTACCTTATTATGTAGGTAAGTACCTTTTAGCCAGATAATTTTAACTACCCCCAACATCCCATTTTCTATTGATCCCCGTTCCGGTTATCGATGAACAAAAAATTCAAAACGACTTTTGGGTACTTTGTATGTCCATGAAAAAAGTAACTAGCCCATATCTCAATAGTCCAAAGTTCAATTCTACAGAATAAAGTCAAGAAATGGAAGAGAGAGATAAAAAAACTGTACTGTATAGACTTACTGTACTAGCTTGTCAAGCATTCGGCTCGACTTCTTGTTTTTTTTTTTTGAGGTAGAAAGGGAAAATGTCTCCCTCGAGATCCCATTTAAAGATTTATGCCCCCAGTACAAATTATTTATGGTGGGGTACACAGCATGAATTTTGGAGTGGACAAAGAGGACGTGCATTACCTCTTGCACATGGATAATGTGTGATGGAGTGCTGCTGGATGTGGATACATTATAGCAAAATTATTCATTTTTACAAATTTACACTACTTATGCAAAAAAAATATACCTATACATAATATGCTTATCTCCCACTCTGCATTTACATTCACTTGGGTATCGAGTCAAGTTCCCTCAGCAGATTTTATGCACATACACATTGGATTGGATTGGAGTTTGGATGGAGTGGCGCGGAGTCAGGGCGAGACGGGGTGATAAGGGGAGAATAACAATAAAACCGGGAGGTTATCCATGTGAAATCTAGTCACGTCACCACATTTACTCACCCAATTTCCTATTATTTCTCCCCAGTCGGGGAAAGGACACCGGAGTTGGGAGTAGAGACGGAGAGAGGTCACCGTGTAAATGACTTGGCATCGCATATCCCTCTGGGCGATAAGCCGGTGTAGCTCGAGTCCAGCTAGAATGGCTTCCTTTCTCCGGATTCTGGATGATGATAATGGTGATGAATGTGATGATGATGCTGATTTTTCTTCCACTTGCCTCATAAACGCAAATCATAATTTTTTCTCGAGTCTTAGAAGACAGAGACAGCCTCTCCGATATTATGGAAATGAATGGGGATTCGATACGAAAATTAGATTAATTGCTAGAGCCATGCAAGAAAGAAGCTAGAAGAACTCTAGCTCGTATTCCGGATGGAGGGTCACAAATTGGAAGACGGAAGCCACCTTCCTTCCCATAAAATACATGTCCTTTGGGGGAAGTCCAACGGGGCTCATTAAATCAAATATTAGTAGAAAGCTGTATATGTGTATGTGATGATTGCAAAAGTTTGCTTCTTCATGAAAGGTCAACTTTTTCCCCTTGTGTTTGCCAGATGACACCTTCCAATCTAAAAGTATATGTGTTGGGTAGGCTTGGGATATCCACCCAAGCCTACTACTGTGAGGAAGGATGGCCAAGGAGCCTCCTTCTATTCTCTTCATGGAAGACAAATATACCTATTTTATGTTATTAGTATTCTAATCATAATCATAAAAGATGAAAAAAAGTTTCCCTTATTGTTCCTAATAATAACAAACAAGAGTAACAATTCTAATAGTAAAAATATATAGACCGATGACGACATATTGTCTTTATGTAAAAGGTGAGGTGGAAGATTGGATTTTTCCCTCCCTCCTCCTTCTCCTGAAATTAATTTTTTTTGTCCCGTGTGCCAATTATGCCATGGCCGAAAGGACAAACTATATTTGTTTGGGATATGGGATTGTTTAACTGTCCATTATTTAGAGTGGCGCCATGGGAACAAAGTAATTGCCTTTTTGTGGAATTCCCTTTGATATAACAATGAGGTGGGATATGGACAAAGAGGAAGGAGCGGAGCTAACAAAAATAAATTTATATTTTCCCCTCTCCTCATGGTCAACTTTTGTTACGCAATAGATGACCAACGACCGACCGATTTTCTCTCCGACCAATAATACTCTCTTTTTTAGCAGTGAAAGTTAAAAAAAAAGTTGGGGAAAATAAAATAAAATTCAGCATTTCCACCAAAAACTTTTTTTTGGTTCGGAGGAGAAAGCTCAAAATAAAAGTTTTCTTTGTTCTTTGAACAAATTCGATTTTTTTTTCGTAAAAAAACGTCCCATTCCTCTGCAACAAAAAAAAGCGGTTTCCAATTTTCACATTTCTTCCAGAACCAAACCTGCCTTCCATATATATCTATCCACCTTCAACTTTAAGTTTACATCTGAAAATAGGATTTTTGCTTTTTCGAAAAAAAAAATTACGACAAATTTGACTTAAAAATGGAAAAAAAAGGGGAAACTAGTCTTTTTACTTATCCCCAACTGGAAATCATATCAGGAACAAATGGAGTGTGGGAAATAAAAATTGTTGGAAAAAGTTGGTTAATGTCATCATCATGATTCATGATACTCCACTGCTACTATTATTTTCTCCAAATAAAAGGATGCTGAAATCCGACCCATGTGCAAATATAGTTATAGACAGAAATGATTTTTTTTTGCTTTCTCTCGTTCCAACTAACATTACGCCACCCCGTTTTCCAGCAAAAATTCCCAACCATCTATATTTTGTTTACAGTTTCAACTTCCACCAACGAACCCTGCAGCTTTATTCCCACGGACAAAAAAGTGAGTAAATCTACAAAAAAAAAACTACATTATATTTTATATTTTTCTACGTGGTTGTTTTCTTCAGGGGCAAAGGAAAATGTAGGTACCAATTTTATACAGAAGCGTTTTCGGTATTATTTCTCCTCCCAATCCTCGTCATCATCATCATCATCGTCCTCACTTTTCTCTCTTCGTCAATTGGATTGCATTCCATCCATTGTCCAATCATTCTTTACTCATCATCGTCCCATTCATTCATTCCTCCACAAAAAGCCGAGTCAATTCTTCCCCCTCACGGAGTAGCATTTTCCACTTCACCATAAAAACATATAAAATACTTAACAGTGAAATGTCTTTTATGGTGATGATGATACGAAGCTGACTTGAAAAGATACTGAAAAACGGAGGAGAAATACTTTTACCATCGTTCCAGCAGATTTTTTTTCAGCATGGCATAGAATCATCATCATCACTGTTGAATGAATCCATCGGTACGAGCACATCGCAATTTTTTCTTTAATATTGGCATTTTTCAGTTTGCCACAATTGCCTCTTATTTCTCTCCTCTGCTTCTCCTGATTGACTCCATTTTCCTCCCCTCTCTTTTCTTCCGCTTGGATGAGCAGCTTTTTCATTGGCAAGGATTTTTCTACCAGAGCAAGAGAAAAAAGCCTAAATATGAGTAGAGGAGGAAGAGCGAGAATAAGTAAGGCTATCAGTTTGCCTTTTCTACACAATGTCAAACACTACTACTACTACTACTACTACACATTGTTATACTTTTTGAATTTTTTTTGAGGAATTGCAAAACTGTGGAACATTGAGTGACGTATTATTCCAGATACTATTATGCGGTATAAATGATTGTGAGGGCGGCCATGCATGGATGCTCCAACAGACGGAGGAGGAAGGCATATCGTACGATTTATATTTTTTGCTGATTTTTTTATCTCTTCTTATATTCTCCTTCTGCGAACAGAATGAAGAGACAGACAAGAGCCTGGAACAAAAAAAAATATCCTTCACACATTTAGAATGGAAGGGGAGAATGTTCCCTTTCCCTCTCATCTCTTGTTCCGCAAAAAATTGGTTAGGAAAATGTGAAAGGAGAGAGCCTTATTATATTTTTCTTCCATTTCATTCAACAGACTGCTGCTTACTCCCTCGGTTGACTGGCATTACTTCCAAAAATAGCTTCAATCGTCGGCACCACCACCATCATCATCATCACATCACATATTTTCCCCCATTTTCCAGGCAACATACCAAACCAAACCATACCATAATATTTCTGTGTTGGAGGAGAAAAAAGCCGTCAACAACTTCAACTCCCTCTCAATTCACTTTTCTTCTGCATGAACAAAATTATTGCGGGGAGAAAGGACTAAATTGTTTCACTTGTTATCTCTTATCTTACGCTATGAGACAGAGAGAGTTTATTTTTCTCCTTCTCCAGACGAAAAAAATTTGGTACATGTGCCGGAACAGGATTTTTGATCAAAAGACAGCAGCCCAATTTATACCCGCACTCTGTGTTTTCCAACTTCATCACTAATTGAAGTTGACGTTGAAGAAATAAAGCAAAGTTAAATAGGTGGTTATTGTCTTACTTGTCTCAATTTTTTTCCCTTTCATGTAAATCATCTTAGAAATCTACGTATATTACGTATGGCTTACAAAAGTTGAAAGCTGAATATAAATCTGTGAAAAGGAAGAAAAAAGAATTTATTTATTTATTTCTGAATTTGCTAAGTATAAAAGACTCACAAGAGCCTTGCATTTTTTTTGCTCAAGGTCTAAATCGGGATTATATAAATTTCCAGGATTTATTTCTCTCCTCGCCTTTTGCTTTCTCTGAAGAATTTTTTTTCCTTTGGAAAGGAAGAAAGAGCAAGGGGAAAGATAAGTATCCCTCCATATTTTATGCATGCATTGCATCCTCTTTCTTTCCTCTCCGCTGGCTGATACATATTTTTTTCTCTGTATTTTTGTTAAAAAGGGATTTGATTTGAGGGCGTGTTTGTACTCCTTTACAAGAAGGATCTTCTTTATTAGATTTTCATTGTTTGACAAAGGAGAAGGTTGGAACTAAAGAGGGGAGGGAGTGGAATGGAAATATAGGTGGACTTACTTGTCATGATTTACATATAGAGCTGTGTACTAAGCTGTGTGCCTCCTGCTTTCTCCCTACTTATTCCTATTCCATCCTTATCAATGAGATTAGAAAATGCGGGGATGGTGGAATGAAATGTATTAGATCTCTGTTCTCTGGCTCTCTCTCTCTCTCTGCTCACAGCTCACACCATATTCCACTCTCTGTTCTCTTTTCCCCCCGAAAAAAATAAAATTCCTTATCCTTGACTACCCACTAATCCAATTCGGGTTTTTTGAGAAGTCAAGAAAAAAGGGACAAAGTGGAAAACTGTGTTGTTTCGGGCTTTGACATTTGTTCCCTTTCAATTCCACTGGTCTCCAAATCCCATCCATACACACATAAATATAAAAGTATACCACCCAAGTTTAAACAGATTCTTTCTGTTCCCTTGAAATATCTTTTTTTTTCTTCTTTTCTTCTACAGTGCTCATCTCTTCTGTTCCTCCAAAAAAAATCTTAAAAAAACGAATCCCAGCTTTATACCCTGTGAGAAGAAGAAGCAACCACCTTTTTTCTCTTGTAACTATTCCAAACAGGAAACCCTTTTTTCCTACTTTCTCTTATTCCATTCCAGAGGAGAACTGAGAAAATAGATTTTGCACATTCGCCAGCCAGTCCGGGATTGGGAAAATGAGATTAAAATCCCAATAGGGAAATACGTATGTGTAGCGGTAGTTATGGCTTCTGCTGCTGTGGGGAATGAAATAATGAAATGAAAGTCGCAAGAATACATACACCACCGGTTTAAATTTAAAAAAAAAGAATCTCTGCTTTCATGTCTGAGTCTGTGTCTTGAATTGTTTTTTTTTGTCTTCAGATAATGAATTTTTTTTTGTTTTTAAATTGGTTTGGGTTTCGCAATTTATTTACATTGATACACTCTTCATTGAACATTGTCATTCCCCTTCTGCTGATACTAATGGAGCATCTATGTAAACTTGTTCTTTAAATGCCTTGTTTTTTTCTTAACTTCCCACCTAAGAGGAGGAGGGTGTTGCAGCTTGATAAAGGATCCAGTTCCCCCTCTCCCCCCCAAAAAATATCCATTACATTTTATTACTCACAATCGGAATCATTTTTTATTCCTCCCCGATCAATAAATTTATGACAAGGTAACATCCCCAATAAATTGAATCCGAAATGGTTAATAAAACTGTCCAGTCCAGAGAGATAAAAACCTGTCCTCGAAAGAAAAAAAAAACAATCCGGATTTATATTTTTCCTCCATGTTAGAAATATAGTACAAGCATTATGCGAAAAAAAATTGCTGACAAAGACCCTCCACATCGCAGCGTTGTCCTTCTTCTTTAAAAGAGAGCTTTTTGCATATTACGTTTTTATGTCTGCATTCATATTTCATTTTGATAAAGGGTGCACAAAACAATCCTCTCTTGGGGTTAAAAATAAATTCGCAAATTTTTTCGTTCAGTTTCATTCTTGTTTGCATATGTCCCACCAAGTCATTTGCACCATATTATTCAATATTATTCAGGCTGAAAAGCATTAAGCTTTGTGTTGGCTGCAATGTCCACTTACTACTTGGGCTACAAAAATCCGTATTCCGTAATCCATGTGTAACTCTTGTTGTATCAGACATTTATGTGCTCTGTTCTGTTAGCTGTCCCTTGTTAAGACGATGTTCCTTACGGTTTTAAACATGCGAGGAGTAAAAGCAACTGGTTTTTTATAGGGGTAAGGAGCTAGCTGAGCTATAGCTGACAACTTTGAGTAATAATGAGAGAGAGAGAGAGAGAGAGAGAGAGAGAGAG
>JAQGAI010000662.1:0-18450 GCA_034696905.1 Lepidocyrtus violaceus
GTTTTACTTGTCTGATATCGGTGTAGCAGGTACGGTGGCTGGGGTCGAAGCACTAGACTTGTTCCTACTGGATGCTGCCTTCAACCTCGCTATTTTCATTCTGATTGGTCCGATAACCGTCTTAAGCACTGCGGCGGCCTCCTCCTGGCTCGCGCTCTTGAGATCGTGTCCATTCACGGAGATGATCATGTCCCCCTTCATGAGCCCACCGTGGAGCTCAGCAATCCCACCGGGGACGACATCCGAGATGAAGACTCCGGTCCCGTTCTTCCTCCCCACGATGGAGAGACCCAGACCCTTGCCGGACTTCTTGACCAGCTCTACATCTTGGATGTCATACATGTCATCTTCCTTGACAATGGCTTCATCCCTGTACACGACCATCCTCACCTTTGTCGGCGTTTGGCGTAAGGCAGCTAAGGCTTTTGTGTGGGAAATGTTTTGGAAATCTTCGTTATTCACGGAGAGTAGTTGGTCACCGGGTCGGAGGCGACTGTCTTTTGCTGCTGCCCCGTCTGCATAAACCTCATGTATGATGATGGAGCCCAGAAGGGTGTCCGAGCCTCCAACAATGCTCAAGCCCAAGCCCATCTTGTCTTTGTTGATCTCAATGGTGGTCTCCCGACCGGCCTTGATCTCACACGTGGTGGGATCCTGATGCGGCTCGCCTGTGTCCGAGCCAATGGATGACGCCCGGGGTTTCATTGTTATGGCCAGTTTTGTTGGAGGTTTTTGTGGAGCAGTTGGGGCGACATGGTGGTGGGCAGCAGAGGCCAAGGGCATTTTCGGTGAGGGGGTAGCAGGTTTCACCACGACGGATGGGACAGGTCCATGAGTTCCACCGGTTGGGGAGGTTATTGCGGAAGTGGAAAGAGTGGAAGGGGCAGTCATAGGGATGATGGGAGAAACGGCAGGCGGGGCGGTGGGGGAGGATTTACCACGGGAGGGAATAACGGAAGCGATTAGTTTAGAGGGGGACGGGATTTTGGATGGTTTTGGAAGGAGTTCTGTAAAAAAACAATTAAATTCAAAATAAATAATTGGCAAAATACGAATAATCCCTCTTCAATTTATATTTCAATCATAATTAAATTAAATCCCATTAACATTGATAATATCAAGAGTAAGAGAGACATGCAATTAAGAAGAAAGTTAGTTAAAACTTACTCGGTCAGTTTGAGAATGCATTTTCAAAGCAACAGTTTCCATTATTTGTGCACACAAACAAAGCAACGGAGAAAGAAGCAAGAAACAAGCAATGAAAGTGGTGGCAACATAACCATTCCATGCGTAAAATGACAACACGGCAACGACACACAGAAAGTGTGAATTAGTTTGTTCGAGAACATCAAAAGAAACGAAAGTAAAGAAAGACAAACATTCATTTTAGGTGAGTATTAAACAGTTTGATAGAACGGGAATAAAAAGAATAAAAAATCAGAAAGAACGAATTTGTGCTTTAAAAAAAATCTTACTTGGCTTCATCAATTCTTTTGGCGCTGCCGCTGGCTGTTCTCCTTCCTTTAACTTGGCCAGCTCTACTGCCGGAGTAGCAGATGCACGCCTGGAGGCAGGGCCATCATCCCCCTTTGAAGCGTTGCAAACGACGATGATCACGTTGCCCTCTGTCTTTTTTAGGGTGTTGGCAGCCTAAAAGGAGTTAAAAATTAAAATAATTAAAAAGTTAATTAACTTTGCTTAAAGTCAAGGTTTATTTATAGTAGATTATGATGGGCTACCAAAAGTCGAAGTAAACTTACGTGATCATAATCAGCTCCAACCATGTCTTCTCCATTAACAGCCAAAATCATGTCTCCCACGAAAAGACCCGCCTGCTCCGCCACACTTCCTTCTTGAATATCGGAAATAAAAATGCCCTGGCCCAGTTCAGCATGTCGGCCTTCCATAATCATGATCCCTAAACCCATTGGTCCTTTCTTTAAGTTTACGAGTCGAAGTCCTTTGTAATTCGCGTACTTTTCCTCGGGACTCTGTAACAAGATTAATTTCAAATTCATTAATTTAATTCGAATTTCTGAAATAATTCACGAGATTAAAAAACAAAAGTCAAAGTTCATTTTTTTACCTCGCCCTTCAGTGAAACCGGAAACTGGACGATTGGTTTCACCGACAGCTCTTCCAATCCTGATGGCTTCCTCAACGCCACAATCTTCACGTGACTATGCGGCAGCGACTTGATGATCGCGCTGGAGTTCAGATGACACCTTCCATGAATGACCAACCCATTCACCTCCAGAATCTCGTCCCCCACCTCCAGCGCCTTGGTCTTGTGAGCTATTCCCGCTGGATTGATCCCACAAACGTAGGTAGCCATTATCATCCTATCCCGATGCCCAGCCAAGCTGATCCCCAGTCCTTGTGGAGTTCTTTCCAAATCCGCGACAACCAGTTTCGCCATGGCTTGCTTATCCACCACCCCATGACTTTTGGCCAACTCCCCCCACCGCTTCTGGATCTTCTTTAGGGTATAGCCGAACTCGTCCTCTGGCTCGTCATCCTTCGCCGGATTGTAATCCTTGGAACGTCTCACGTTGCCGGAACTCCCGCGATCGATTTCGATCCCAGCTTTAGTCCGGATCCGCCCTTGGAACGACCTATCGTCATCACCCATCTCATCATCCTCCTCAGAGGAATGAGCTGATTCCTCATCCGCTGTTGGGGAGGTGGATGTGGTGACAACGGCCGCTGGAGTAGATGCAGCAGTGGCCTCCTTCTTCGTGGCAGCTTCCATGTTCGCCTGAATCACTTGCTTTTCTTCATCTGCCAACCCGGGCTAAATTATTTTTTTAAAGGTTAAATCATCATTTAAAATTATTTTCTCAAGCAAATTATGTTTTTAGGTAAATCAGGCAGCAGCGCATGAATTTTTGGCTTGAAAATGAAAGAGAGTCAGTCAGTCGTTTGCAGATCTCGTGAAAAAAATAAATGAAATATAAATAAGAAAACTGTTTCTTTCAGTTTTTTTTTGTTCGATTTCCGGTATCGATGATCAGATCGAAAGTAGGTTGGAACTTGGAGGAACATGAAAAATAATACAAGGACAAACAAAAGGCAGTGGAGAAAATCGGCATAAATTAGAACAATTATTATTATCAACAACTTCACAATTAAGTTAGAGAGGTGTGTGCAGTGATTCTTTTTTATTAATCATTATCGAGTTCATATCATTAACTAATAAGTAATTTACACATGTAAGCTATACAAGAATTTTTTTTCTTAAAGGTAAATAATATGTATGTATGTTTTTTTTTAATTATTGAAGTGAATTTTATAGGCGGTTTTTTTTTCCTAGTGAGAAATTATTATTGATTGAATTCTGTTCATATTAATTTATAGAATAAATATAGATTTTTTTCAGAGAGGAAACGTCACGACAGGTGAACCAGCAAATAGACAGATAGATAGATAGTTCGAGTGAGAGAGTATTTTTTTTAAATCTAACCTGATTCATTTTTCTTTCATTTTTAGAAGGATCTCATCGTAAAAGAATTTTTATTTCTTTCCTACCTACCTAATTGCAGAACCCTATCATATCATATCAATCATCACATTATGTACAGTACATAGGTAAATGTATGTATGCTAATTTTCAATAGCTTTCACGTATACCCTACCATATCTATTATAATCCGTATATTTTTTGTCTATTTAAAAATTATTTCTCTTTCCATTTGGATTTCTTAAACTCTTAAAGCACACATTTGTTTTTAAAAATTTGGCATTTGGCATCATATATTGTAGAGCGTTGCGATATATAAGCATGGTTAATTAAAAATTATTTGTTTGTGGAAGAAGTGTCTTTAAAAAATTAGTTAAAAATTGATTGATTGGCCTTTCCTGAATTTCTAAAATAAAATGATTGTAGATAACCGTAAGGAACATTTCGAGATAAAAAGCTTTACTTTGTGATCAACTTAATATTGAATCAGTTAATTAAAAATGTGCATAAATTGTTTGTTTAAAATCTTTCATCCTCTCAGACCCATTCTTTAATCCAACTTTAAAAATTAAAGTCTAAAATAATTTCTGGTTTTAAAAATTAGTCTGAATTTAAATATAATCTCTTGTGTGTTAGGATTGGATTGTCATAAAATTGACAAAAGAAATTTAACTAGCTTTTTAATTGATGCTAAACTTAACTTAACTAAACTAAACTCATGAACATTTTGTTAATGGTGTGCTGTGTTTTTTTTTTAAATTCTGACTAAAAAGTACTTTAGAACCATTTGGTGTTGTTAGTGTGTACTAAACATAAATACCTTGCTCATTTACATGTGTTACCCCACTCAAATCTCTCCACTATTGGCTAAATATATAGTATATTTGTTTTCTACAAATTTCTAATCAAACTATAATAAGGACTTAGCATTACTTATAGGTTAAAATACCCTATTTGTATCTATCTAGTTAGTTAAACTACCCCTCTTCCTAAATTTCATAATCACGTCATTAAAGTGACCAGAACTATTTGAGCTGCGGTTTGGATTTTTATTATTAGATAACTACGTATTCCTAAAACTGACATGGGTAATTTAGTTACTGTAACAGAGAGTTTTAACTAGAGATTAGATTTTTTTAGTACCATGAGTAGATTGTTTGTAAGACTACATTACGGTTTAAAATCTAATGTAATTAATAACTTTTGTTAATTGGATTATTTATGAACTTGTTTTTTTTTACATAAATACATATCTACAGAGAGAGTAGTTAATAATAATTAACGATGGATGTTATTCAACTACTATTATAATTATATAATAATCATCTTCAAATCATGTCATTTTCCTTTATCAATTAATTTCCCTGTCCGGTTAATTTCTTCGAGTTTTAGTAGGGGAGTAGTGGGTGCACGGAGAGCCGACAAGTTGTGGTTGGTTTTGTTTGGTAAAAAAAATCGTAGCTGGTGGTGATGGTGGTTGGGGAGGGGGGGGAGAGTAAATGACCCCGCCCATCAAACCGAATGCATCGTTAGCAATTTGGAGTGGATTTTTTTTGCTGTTGAGTGGGTGGAAGTAGTAGTAGTAGTAGTGGTGGAGGTGGTGGGTGGCGGAGGTGACATTTTTTTGGTGGGAGTGACACCAGCTTTTCAATTTTCTTTTTTCTCTTTTGCAATTTTCTCTCATCTCAGACTCAACCCTTTTTCTCTTTGTCTCTTCTGCTTCCTCACTACTAAAAAAATAGACAAAAAAGACATTTTTTTTTGTAAAATGAGTTGTACTTTTTTTTCTAAAAGAGTTTTTTTCTAGCTTTTTTTATATATTAAAAAAATAAATAAAATTGTCTTTCACCCTCACCACCCCGCTCAGCTTTTAATAAAATATAAAAAATATACAGCGTTTAAAAAATATTTACAAATAGCTTGTTGTTTTTTAATTTTTTTGCAATGCAACGGAAAAGTTTTTTTGGAAAAAGAAATTAAATATTAAAAAAAAACTAGAAAAAATTATAAATTATTTATAAAAAAATAAATTAACTGTTTGTTTGTGTTAATATTTTACAAAGGATGATGATTCAGTTTTTATTGATTTTCTTCTGCTCCGTGAAGGGAGAGTGCAGAAGAAGAGAGAATCAAAAAAAAAATTACGTAATGGTAAAAAAGCGTCATTCCCGATTAAGTTTTTTTTAATATAAAAAAGTTTTCTTTTTTCCTAAAGGTGATTAATTTTTTTTCACTACTCGAGCATTAAAATATTGTCATCCTGTTCATGTTCATGACATGGCATGATCCAAAATAAATGAAATGGAACAAAAATGTTTGTTTTTTATTAAAAAAGTATACATGACAAATCACATGACATGATAAAGCTCTCATCAATCTGCCGACTAACTAATGACTTTGGCCTATACATTTAACAACCATCCTGTTTGGAAATTTCTATAAAGCTTGGCTAACCAAAAAAAAAGAAGATCCTGCTCAACAACAACAGCTTCAATATTGTGCTCAAACTTTGCAAAATTGCGACTCGGGTTTGCTCCAAAAATGTTTTCATTCAATTACAAATGCGACGCATTCCTGGTGAAAGTACATTAAGTGAGAATATATAGTGTGATTACATAATAATTTGCAAAGTCCCTAATTATTTTCGTAATCTCCTTCCTCCAGTTTTCACACTCCACCACCACTACTTTCTCCTTCTTGTTTTAAATATCAATCAACAAAATGACTCCACAAACATAAAGAGGATTTTCAAAATATACTTTAGCACATTTAAATCAATAGTTTATAATTTAAAATTAAATTTTGAAAGTAAGCAGTAAACGCTTTTAAAGAGGCTGATCATCCGTAACAGATAAAAAGATGGGAAGTTAATTAAAATTTCGTCCAAATTCTTTTTTTCTTACCAAACATCCAACACAACTTTCATGCAAAACGACATCAATCTCAGAGCTCCCCAACTTTTGTTACTTTCTCGCTCTTTTACTATCTCTTCATCCTGTCTTTTGTTCGGCTAACTATTGTTCGAATTTAATCAATCTTTTTCATTCAATTTGTTTCTTTCTTTCTTTTTTTTTGTTAAAATACCCTAGACGTGATGTGAAGTATTTTGTGCTAATTGTTTGGCACGTGTATGCATCATTGTTTGTTTATTGCTCATATCATTGATAATTGATTTTTTCATGTAATTTGTGCATGCAGGCACTAGATAAAAAAATTTATGTTGGAAAACGAAAATTCAAATAAAAACTATTTGCAGAAAAAAACGTAAGGTCTACGATAATAATTATTGTTTAGAAATTGTTTTCTAAGATTGTGATGTTTGCAAAACTATGTATCTTATTCGTTTCCTATGCATGCAAAAACAGATAAAGCGTAAGACTACATTGTGGCAAATATTTACAGTTTTATGTATTAGTGTGAAAACCCACAACAAGCAGTTAAAACAAAAGAAAATTATTTTTAAAAAAATTAAGCGAATAACTAAAATACATTTTGGTAGTTAAATGGCCGTGGATATTCATGACTAGGACTACATGTTAGTTCAGTTTTTTTTTTGGAAAGATGGAGTTTTTTCCCTGTTCACTTCGTTAATTAGTCACTCAAGCTATTAAATTAGTTGGGCAGAAAATACGGTTAGGTTTTTGCATGAAAAGTGGGATTATTTTGCATATGTTTCTTTATCAAGGTATTCATACTTCTTTTCTATTTCAAATATAATTCTGCAAGGTTATATAACTTTTTGATTTTGGTTGTTAGTCTGTAATTAGTCAGGTGCTAACTATGATCCAATCCATTCTCTATCATGCTACTTTTTTCTCTTCTACAAACTATTACAGCGGTAGTGTCAAACCAACAGGGTAATTTGCATAAAGTCTAGGTTTTAAGTAACTGCTAAAGCTCTATTCTATTTCTAAAAGTTCTAATAAATTGTTAGTTTTTCACTAGGCTATTAATTTTGCAATAATATACTATTTTTTTGGTATTTTGTTTTGTGCCTTGTTATTAGAAATTAAGTAGTAGCGGTAAGAAATGGGATATGAGAGTTTGTCAACTAACCTCGATACCGGTCTCATTTCGGGGATTGATTGGATTTTGTTGATAAATAAAATGTGTCTTTATGATTGTTTTTTTGATACCGCACCAGAATATTTATAAAATCTGTTGTCCGGTGAGTTTTTCCTCAATGATCATCATCTCATCAGCATTTTTTGTTTCTCTCAGCAGGATCATCATCGGATCATCTGCGTTCGGAAAAGCTTTCGTTTTGTCAATGTGTGTCATGGGGGGCATGACGGCGATTCATTTTGTGATCTCGGCGATCGGGATCATCTCGCGTCGGGGACTGACTGACTAGCGAAATTTTTCTGTGTCTCTTTCAGTTTTTTTTTTTCTGGATAATTTGTCAAGATAAGGTCCTGTCAATATCTCTTTTTTTTATTCGTGTTTTCTCTTTGCTTTTCTCTTTTTGTTTATCAGAGGAAAAGCTCCTGAGTCATGAAATCGTCGGGCCTTTGACGCGTGCGAGCTTGGTAAAGGAGCGTAATTGAGTTAGAAGAAGAGGAACGTGTGGGCTGCACCTGAATCACTTCGGGACTAGGACTCCTCGCTGGGGACACTGGGGATGGGGCAACCCTTCCTAAGCCTTCATCTGGACTGGAGGGGCGGAGAGCGTTTTCCACTTCGGAAGCGTGCTCATCATCCTCTTCATCTTCTTCCTCCTCCTCCTCCACATCTTCATCCTCTTCGACGAGGCCTTCCGGAGTTTCGCCTTTGGCGATGGTGGTGTGGCTCAAGCTGGGAGTGAGGGATGTACTGGACTCACTCCCGCTTCCCCTCCCGTTGGTCTCCGTTCTGGAGGTGCCGGTTGTGGAGGTGCAAGTGCCGGTGCAGGTATCTGTCGTGGCGGAGCTGCAGGACTGGGTGGAGTGCACTGTCTGGGAGTAGCTTTGGCTTTGGGTGTGAGTTCGCTCCGTACCTTCGGAGCGTTCGGAAGGCTCGGAGTCTTCGTGACTTCCGATGCTTACTCCCATCCCGTCAGACTGTCGTCGTCAGGTCAGAAGATGTCATTTGGGTTGGTTGTCGGTGTCGAAAATAATATTCAAGCAGATAGATAGATGGAAGG
Organism: Lepidocyrtus violaceus; assembly: GCA_034696905.1. NCBI lineage: Eukaryota > Metazoa > Arthropoda > Collembola > Entomobryomorpha > Entomobryidae > Lepidocyrtus > Lepidocyrtus violaceus. Next base: position 8,583 of record JAQGAI010000662.1, read on the forward strand.
TGGGCAGGTTGATTTTTATTTTTTGTGTGTAAATTTTCACCAGCACCCCATCAGCAGCAGCAAAGATGTTTGTTTAAGCATGGTTTTGTATTTTTTTCCCAACACCATCATTTTTCGCAAGTGATGATAAGCAACGCAATAAAGAAGGAGACAGAAAAAAGACAGACATGTAGAGTTTTTTTTGTCATAAATAAAGTGAAGATTGTCAGATTATTTTATAGTAAAGGCGAATGTGCATAATTTAAACAAGAAAAGAAACTGGTCATGATTGACTCACCCAATGAACTAGACTCTGGACGAGGAACCTGACTGGATTCCCTGCAGCCCTGATGACTTCCACAGCTCTTTCATGACTAGCGGATCTCAAGTCCACGTCATCCACGGACAGAATCCTATCCCCGGTCTTGAGCTGGCCTGTTCTCCCAGCCGGACTGTTAAGCAACACGTTCTTGATGAAGATTCCGGAAATGGCAGAGCCCGAATCCGGTCCCGCATTGTACAGATCCACTTTCCCTCCCACGATGGAGATTCCAAGGGACTTGCCCGGCTCCCTTGGAACCTGGACAAGTCTCTCGGGACCCCAGTGCTTTGCGAGGAGAAGGGCACTGCTTTCATCTCCACTGCTGCCGCCTCCACCTCCTCCCTTTTCGCTGCTGCTACCTCCTCCCTTATCCTTCTCACTTGAGGAGAGGGGCTCCTTGTTCACCATTTCCAGGGAGCTGGACTGCTGGAGACTGACTTCCGGCTCACTTTTCACTACACTGCTGCTCACCACCTGGGCGGAAGGCTCGGATGAGACGCTGATGATTTCGGAGGGTTGCTCTAGATCCGGTTCAGATGTGACGGAAGATGGCTCCGCCTCTTGCGTTGGAAAAGGTGGTGGTGGAGGGGCAGCTACTGCTGGCTCTTCTACTGCTTCGGTCGGAGACACAACCGGAGATACGGCTGATGGAGGCGATTTTGTTGTTGCTGCTGTTGGAGTAGCCTCTTGCTTAACGGATTCTGCGCTATCCTTCCTCTTAGGTATTGCTGCTGCGATGGACCCCGCCGGCACCGTATTAACTCGACTAACTTGCGTCACCAGATCTGGAGGTGGGCTGGGGAAGATTGTGACATGAGTCACTACCCGTTTCTGAACCGTCGGCTGAGTTGCCTGTGGCACCGGAATCTCACTGGTATTGATGAACACCGTGTTCGTCTCTGTCGTGGCTGTGGAAAGGGATCCAGGTTTTGCAGGTACTGGAGGCGGAGGCCCTGTCGATCTCGAATAAGGAATGGGAGCTCGGGTCACTGTAGTTGGAGGGAACTTATTTGAAGGGGCTGTGGTGGTCGCGGTGATGATGGTGGTCGTCGCCGGCTTATCCTCAGGAAGAGCTTCTTGACCGTCCGCCGGTGTCCTGACGGTCTCCGCTTTTCTATTTTTTTTTGTTTAAAATGAAAAAAAACCACAAAAAAAATTACGTCAGATTTTACCTCGTGACAAGGGCCTAAAATCGGGATTGAAAAAGTGTTTGAGTCTATAAAGTTAAGAATAAGTGTGTGTGATCACTACACTACTGCTGTCCTGATCATCATCCCTCAGCAAGGAGGACATGGATCAAGAAGAGTAAAGTGTTGTCACAACTCCACCTCCCACTCCCAAAAAGTTTTGAATAGTATCTGGACTTGGGCCCAGGAGGTTGGGATAGTAGTAGAAGTAGTGGTAGTAGTTGGTAATGTTGGTATAGAAGTGTTCACTGCTTGCCTCTGCTCTGCCTTGTTCAAGGGCACACTCTCCTCCCCCACCTCCCGATTCGTTTCCTCTCCCGAGGAGGGGGCTACTACTGCTGCTGTTGTTGTTGCTGTTGAGGCTTGAATGTCTTTCGCTGCGGTTTGCTGGATGAGGAGGGTTTGGCGATGCACTTCTGCGTCTGTCGCTGGGATGTAGGATACACTGAACAATAAAATTCAAATATTTAAAAAATTAAATGACATATTTACACGGACATTTTCTTCAATTGTTGACTTTAATTAACTAAAACTGCTGCATCAAGTTTGCGATGTTTTTAAGATGGGATTCTTTTGCAAAGATTTTTTTAAGGGAAAAATGTTAAAATTCGAAAGCTAAATACTTCACACTTCAACCAAATTATGGCACTCCACCCATGTCCCAATCAAGAACTTTCACTTGAGCAAATGTTCAACTTAAAAAAATACAAACTTTCTTCAATCAACTCAATTTTGCAAATAATTAGGTAGCCCTATCAGGGGAGGATTTAAACCTGCTTTTCCCAATGAAAATAAGAACATTTTTTCGACTTTCTTTCCAACACGACGGAGGAATAACTATGCATGAAGAAAGCCACGCCAGGCCAAACTGGGTATCACCATTATCCCCATCATCTTCATCATCACCCTCCACCTACTTCCATATCCCACTCCCAATACTAAACTCATGATGAAGATATACATACATTACATTACATTACATTGCATTGAAAGTGAAGCCCTTCAAGAAGATATTGACACGACTTGACTGTATAGTCGCCCGTCTGGGGAAAAAAGCCCGAGAGAGAAAACGCTGATCCGATTAGTTTGTCTCTCTTCTTCTTCCAACATTTTTTTTATTATTATCGGAAGGGAATCCACTATTTTTTTTACAGCTTCAGCTTTCCCCGTTCCCTTCTTTCCCCACACGTCATTGCTCCCATCATCATTAAAATCACACATCACGTCCTATTTTATTACCCTCCATTCCCATTTTATTCCCCTAGTTGGGCTAACAGGATTAATGCAATTTAAATAGCCATATCTAATGCATAGTAAAAAAAAACTTGTATTTCGGCTCCCAGCCCAGTTTTTGGACTTGAAGGGAAAAGAGAAGAGAGAAAGCATCCGATCCAGTGATAAATGACTGGCGATAAAAAAAACTCAACTAGGCCGATAAAGTAATATCAAACTCAGGGCTACTATGCTTTCAAACCAGGGCAATAATATCAATCCCAATCAAACTCTCAAACGAAAAAAAAAATCTTTCAACTCAACCCAGCAGCGCTGCTTTTTGCTTGGGACTATTTCGTCTTTTGGGGGACTTGGGTTCTCTTTAAAGCTTAGGCAAAAAGGGTTAAAATATCAAATCCACCTTAAATCCTTGGAGAAGAGTTGGCACCTTCTTAAGATGGCTCTGGCTTGGGCATTGGTCACGTTCCTCAGACTCTCGTTGTTTATCGCGACCAAATAGTCCCCAGCATGGATTCTTCCGTCCCGGGCGAACGGCCCGCCAATGGCTATGCTCGTGACCATCACCCCGTTCTTCCCCTCATCCACGAGCTCCACGTTGATCCCCAAAGGTTCCTCCTCCTTTTTCACTTTGACGGTGTGCTCCAAAGCGGAGGGGAGGAGGGCACTGGAAATCGAGCTCCCGTCGAGGGAGTCCCCTTCAGAGCCGCTGGTATTGGAACGCCCGAAGTTGGCAGAGGAAATGAGTCGCTCAGTAGCTACAGGCACTATTAGTCCGGGCACCTTGGCAAGTGCGCAAAAAAGTTAAGAAAAAATAAAACAACCAGGTTGGGAGAAAGTTCACACACAGAAAATTGACACGTCTGGGTTGGAAAGCAAAAAAGTATGACACGAAAGCAAAAATCTTTTCACACCTCCGTCTCGGTTTCAAGGAAAGTTTTTTTTAGAAACATGCAAAACGATAACCACATAAGATAATAGTTTGTTAATTTCTAGTTGCACTTTTGAAGCTGAAAAAAAAATCACAGAAAAATTTAAAGTATAGAACATGCACAGTATAAAAATAAAGTATAAAAACGTAACGGAAAGAGAAAAATATAGTATGATTTATTTTTATTGTTAATAATTTTTTTTTTGCAATTTAAGAAGCGAAAATGTTTTGAAAATAAATTAAGATGGAGCAGAGTAAAGAATAAATTATGTTAAACCTAAAAAAATAAATAAATACAGACAAGAGAAAGAATCACTGGCCAAATAAAACTCATGCGAACAGAATAAAAATAAATAGAAATAAAATGTTGTCTTCCACAGAAATTAATTAAAATTTGGTTAGAGGTTAGCCGAACATAAATAAATAGTTATTTATGAGAACATCAAAACATGATGGCAGAAATGAAGGCACACAGCTCAACAGTCATTCTCATCAGTTGTTGCGGAAGGGATGCCAAAAATGCGTATAATATTTACTTGGTTTTGACTGGTCAGGAGATCCGGTTCCGTCATGGGTGGCGGTGGAGGAACAACCGGAGGCATGGGAGGTAAAGGTTGAGAAATGGGTGGAGGTGGTGATCCCAATCCTAATGCTAAAGGTGACAGAGGGGAAAGCTTCGGCGGAGGTGGCGAGACGCTGGAATCCTCTTGGCTAAGAGCGGTTGGAAGAGGTCTGGACAGGAGGAGTTCCGGAGGCGTTCTGGAAGCGGATGATGGTGGAGACGGCTGTTTAGCAATGACAGATGAAATGTCGGCTGAGGAGACGGGACTGGATGTTTTGGATGTCTTTGTGGTCCCGCTGCCAGGCATGACGAGCTCCATCTCGGGTGGAGGACTCAGTGGAAGTGGCGGTGGGGTCACGTCATGACTCTGCGGAGCTGTTGATATTGCCGTAGTGTTTGAAGTCCCTGTTGAGGTGGTGGTATCCGGAAGTGGCAATGGTTTGGCAACAATGATTCTCACAATGCCCCTCGGGGCGCCCTTCAAAGCTTGGACTGCCTGATCCAAAGACGCGTTTTCCAGGTTGGTGTCATTCACAGCGAGAAGCCGATCTCCCGGGATGAGGCGCCCGTCTTGTTGAGCAACACCGCCGGGGACTAGGCTTCGGATGACGATCACAGTTTCGGAAGGGTTCATTGGGTCCTGGTAGTCCAAGATTGAGAAGCCAAGTCCACGCTCCCCCTTTGGAAGTTCGATTATGTGGGGCTCGGGGCTCCACATGGCGAGACCGGTGAGGGGCTCTAGAGAGCGGGATTTGAGCTTGGAGAGACTCGTGTCCGTGGCGTTGGTGGTGCCGGTGGAGGCCAGGGAGCCATCCGATTTTGCTTTGACGAGGCGATCCTGGTTCTGGAAGAGGTTTTGGAGGCTGCCGCCCAGTATATTCTGAAAATTCAAAAATTACTCATGAAACATTTCACAACCTAAAACTTTCGCTAGTTCATTGGGATCAAACTATTTTGGTTTCTTACCCTGGCGGCAAAGGCATTACGGTCCTGAAGTCCATTGTGAAAAGATGAAATAAAAAAATACCAATGTTAAGTCTAGTAAAAAAAACATGTAAATGAAGTATTTCTATTTTTGAATTGTGGTCATACCTGAGCAGTGTCAATCGGCCTCGATGGTGGCGGCTGACCCGGTCTCCTCGCACAAACTAATCTCACATGCATTGGCAAGTCCTTCAAGATACTTACAACCTCCACATGATTCAAGCCCAATAGTCTCCTCCCATTCACCTCCAAAAGCTCATCCCCACTCTGCAACTGTCCCGCACGGCCCACCGGGCCATCGGACAGAATGCTCCGGATGTAATGATGAGGTCTTACTTCCCTTCCATCCTCGACGTCCACAGTCCCCTCCAAGCTTATCCCCAGTCCACCGCCTTCCTTCGCCTTGCTCAGTTGACTCACAACGACTTCCACTTCCGGGCCCATGATTTTACTCCACTTGGCCATTATTGCGGCTTCCACGGTTGCCAGGATGTCTCCCTCGTAGCGGGTGTCTATCAAGAGCTCCAGGTCTTCCAAGTCCATGTCCTCCCCCCGGGTGGTCGTCTCCACCACAAGTTCTTCATCCTCCTCCTCTTCCTCCTCATCCTCATCGTCGTCTTCCTCCTCATCCTCCTCAATTCCTGGAGTGATGGCAAGCTCCTCATTATCCTACAAAATAGACAGCGTCCACAAATCAAATTAGTTTCATCAACATCCTTTCCCATCCATTCAAAAAATAAATAATCAACTCAAACCCAAACCCGATAATCAATCCATGTAACAAACTGAGTTCAAAAGACAGTTCTAAACTATATAGATACGAGAAGTTCATACGAGAAGAGAATGATACAAGAAGAAGAAAAGTACACAACTACAATTTTACAGCAAGCTACTTTTATACCCACTACATAAAAGATGTATGCGTAGGCACACGCACATAAATAAGTAACGACCAATATAACTCGCTCCAACTTTCTCCAAAGCGGAGAAAGTTGCTTTCCCTTTCCTTCCTTCCTTTCCCAAGCATTCCATTCCAAAGTGAAAGCTCTTTCCCTATTCCCCTGCTAGCTTCCTTATAAATATGCAAGCAGTGACTTGAAATAATGTAGGCTCCATATCCAACAAAAAAAACGCCTACGTCAACATCATGAAATTACCTCATCCATCACTTTTTAATTACAGAGCAGGACATATACACAACTCAAGCAATTATTTTCCCATCCAAGGAGAAAACGAAACATAATATGCTGGCTATAACTTACACTGTAAACGAGAAGAACGTTTAACCCGAAACTCGAACCCCGATCATTCATGCAAAAATGCTACTACATTTATGTATTTACACGAAAAGGGAAAGGCTTTTCCCTGTGAAATTTAAGTTTATTTCTTTCCTTCTGTTTGTTTGCGAATTGCGAGTGATATTTAACTTGTGTCATTTTATTCCGGGATTTTTGTTTTGTGTTCAAAAGAAACCTCACACGCAATCATATTCAAATTGGAATAGAGTTATGTATTCATATTTCTGTTTTTATTACGTATCAAAAAGTTCGTTAGTGAACCCAGCTTTTTTTTATAAAATTGTTTAGCCCCATAATTAGGTCCTTTTTTAAATTTGTGTAACAAACAGTTTAGGGGCTTTACAAAAATGCAAATGCATATAAAACAGGCTTGGGTAGACCTTATGAAAAAGGTTTGTTTTGTTTAGCTAATTTAACATGATCGGGAGTACCGGGAGGGAAGGAATAGCTTTAAAAAATGTTTATGCAAGTTTACAAAAGGGTTCCCAGCTACAAAGAAACTGCTGTCAAATCAACTTTTTTGACGGGGGAGACAGGTCAAATTAAAAAATTTACGCCTACATACTTCCATCCCCATTTTCACAAACATGACATTTTTACGAAACGAAAAAGTGTTTCTATCATAATTAAAATTATCAGCATCTACACCTACTGCGGAATGGATGGATGCACTAAAGAAGGTCAAAGCTGATTAAATTACAGAATGAAACAAGTATATTTACTGGTCACACAGCTAATTGTACTATAATGGCCTACGATAAATATTAGATAACGACTTGGTAAAAAAAAATGAAAAAAATGTGCGATAAAAATTATGAACAAGCTGCTGCTGTGCACATTATTCACACCCAAATTGCTGGCGACATAAATCAAAAAAAAATATATATAACGATTACGATGCAATAAAGTCGACACACACAAGACAAATTGGTAAACGGAAAGAAATGGAAAGAAACTAATTTTTGTTCACGGTGAATTAAAAAAACAGAATGTTTACGAAAAAAAAACCAAAAAAAGTTACGATTACAAAAACGAAGGCTACGAACGAATAGGAATCTTTTTTCTTGGTTTTCTTGTATTTGTTTTTTTTGTTTTGTTATGAGCAATAGAAACGTACAGAGTCGACAGGAACTTGTGGCAATGAGAGTGCAGACACGGATGAAGGTGTCGGTGGCTTGTGCTCCGAAGAATGGCTGATGGCGGATTGCAACTAAAAAATACATAGAAAGTAATATGGATTGATTGATGATGGAAGATGCAGAGATGAAGATGATTAATAATTTAGCAGCGATGAGTGGCTCATATGTCAGTTTAGCTGCGCCAAAACTTTTTTTTGAGACATCCAGTCATTCATTCATCAATAAATGAAAAGAAATTAATGGAACTCAAAATGATTTTGTTTTTTACGCACGCATTCGTACCAAAAAAAAATTATAGGAATATGGTGCGTGTAATAATGTTAAAGTTAAACTGATACCTAAACTAAAATTATATTATCATTATTATAATAACTAACCAAATTAATTAATTTGATTTGAAAAGTAAAAGCAAAGGTGGAAAAAAATAAATGAAAATGAGTTGTTAGTTGAAGTTTGGTAAAGTAAAATTAGTAAAATTGAAGAAGTAAAAGTGGTGGCGTTAATTATGTTTGCGTATTATTTAAAAGTGAGAATTTGGAGGAAGATTGTGATGTGGGGCATTGTGAGAAAAATTTAGAAAAACAAAATTTGCCATACCATTACCTGGTCGTATTTGGATCCGTGATGGTACCTCTCTAGCTTGAGCATCACAACAGAACCAGTCTTTCGCAATACCTCGACTGCCTCATGATTAGTAAAACCCTGCAAGCTCTGCCCATCTACCTCAACGATCCTGTCATTAATTTGGATTCGTTTGCTCAAGTCCGCCGCGCTCCCTTCGCTAATGCTCTTAACAAAAATCCCGGAAAGCTCTTCCTTTTCGCAGACATAGCCAGCGATAGTGATCCCCAACCCGTGGGAGTCTTTGTGGAGCTCCACATCAACGATTTCCACCTCCGGAAGGGTGTCAAAAGGGGGTGGAACTGTGCCACTGATTATGGCACTTTGCCCTGGACCCTCCCTTCCGGTCGGACTTAAGTCCCCCGATTCCCCCATCATCATGCCGTCGTCCCCCAAGAGTGGGTGCTCTGAAGGGGACAGGCCTGACGAGTCCCCCATCGACATCATCGAGCCGTCAACCATACCATAGCTATTGGTGTATCCGTTGGATTGGATCAAGTGTCTTTCTAGCTCGTCCGGATCGCCGAGAATCCGAGTGGGGACGATGGGCGCGTGGCTGGACAACGCGTCGGGGGAGGTGGGCTCAATAGGGCGGGCCACGACTAGGCGTACGCAGCTGCCGCATTGGCGGAGTACGGCGGCTACCTGCTCCGACCCCATTCCCAATAGGTTGACGTCCCCTATTTGGAGAATGTGGTCGCCACTCTGGAGCCGACCATCCCGGTCGGCAACGCCGCCGGGGAGGATTGTCTTTACTACTACTCCGGTGCTGCGGCCACCGATAATGCCGAAGCCGAGGCCGGTGCCATCGTTGATGAGCTCGATTACCTCCACCTGTGCCCATTCCGTATTCAACTGGAAATTTAAAAAAAAAATAAGAAACAAAAGTCAGATTCCAGTTTCCTCCCATTCATTTGTATTGATATTGTAGAAATATTTTTTATCTCCTCCTTACCACCATTTCTGCAGAAAGTTTGGAGTCAGTGTTGATGCTAGAAGCGGAGGTGGGTCGGTCCCCCAAAACCGGGGGCTGTTGTTGGACCACCCCAGCACTAGCACTTGTGCCAATAGAATGATCCCCACTGGCACTTGTGGGGCTTAGCTGGGCAGAGTCGGGAGCACGCGCGATTACAATCTCAACCTCACCGCGTGACTGCTGCAGAATCCCGATCGCTTGCTGATGGGTAATAGCAGAGTCCAGCGGTTGTCCATCAATTGCAAGAATTTGATCGCCTTCTTGGAGCCGTCCATCCCTGCTCATTCCCCAATTTGGAATAGAAAGTAAACAAAGCTTATCAAAACCACCTTACCAAATAAAAACCTCTTCAATTTACAAAATCATCATTCACCACAAGAAGAAAAAAAAATGAAAAGAAAATAACTTTTTTGTTCTCAATAGAAAAGCTTTCCCCCAATTAGAAATATAAATAGTTCACAGATGTATAATACAGATTTCTTTTTCAATAGTAGCTCTTGTGTTTGCTCTTATATCTAAAAAAAGTGAAGGCCCTTTTTTCATGTAAAGATCAATTCCATTTTTCATTTGTCGCGCGACCCCCGAGTAGCTTACGTTAATACTAACGATAAGAAGTGTACGTACCTTGTCCCCAAAACC
>JAQGAI010000663.1:0-18445 GCA_034696905.1 Lepidocyrtus violaceus
AACTGAAACTGTTGTGCTCAATTACAATTAGCTTGATGATGATAATTAATAATTATAATTACCATACTTCATTTGGCTTCATCTTCGTATCAAAATAGTAATTCGTAGCCTAAAAATTGGTAGTATTGTCTCAACTTCTCTCGATTTTTTAGATTTCAAAAAATGCCTCCTTCTTAATTGTGATATAGATAATTATAATTACCTACTACATAATTATAAATTCGTTAAAAAATATTCTCTTCTTCGTCCTCTTTTCCCTAAACTTTACTTTTACTTTTGCTCCTTCCTGGAAGTGGCTTGACTTATGACATGATTTTTTCTTCTTCTAGCTTCTCTCAAAAAAAAAGAAATCATCCTATTTGTAATTTGTGGTGATTTGATTTGTTTTTAAATAAAAAATTAAAATAATTAGTTTTTAAAGTTGAAATGAAATGAACAAATACAGAGAGAGTAAAAGTACCTAGTTAAGTAAATAATAATGATATTTTGTTGATATTTTTGTGTTTCAATTTTTTGTTTTCTATTAAGAGATCATCACAAAACTGCTGAATAAAGTTGACTGTTATTGTGATTTGGTATACGAGAACGAGACGGAAAGAAAATGATTAATGATTTGAAAAAAAAATTAAACTCTTTTTCTGGGTAATTATCTAATTATTGTTTGTTAAACTCTGGCCATTAAAAAAAAAAAGATCGAGGAAAAAAAACTGGATTTGTTTTTGATGCGCGTTAATTATTGTACACACGTGATCTATGTACACTAATTAATGACTTTTTTTATAGTACACTGATTGATTCTCTTCTGAACTTGAAGATTATACGTTCCTATTCCTATTTATATGATACTGTAAAAAAGAGTGATAAATCATACAACAAGACTGATATCAACAATTGCACTAAAACTGATGATAACGGGAATTTTGTAACTAAACTTTTAAACCTTGGTCAATTATAACTAAAAATAATTAAATTAACTATATAACAGTTTCAATTTACACACGATACTGAACGGAGGTTGGGAGGAGTTTGTTGAGACTGGCTTTGTTGCTGCTGCTTGAAGGAGATGAACTGGACGAGATTGGTGATCTGATCCACTTCCATTGAGCTCTCCACATCGGCATCCTCATCACTGCAGCTGCCGCTGGAGGAGGATGCGGAGGGGACGCGGCGGTCATTGCGGTGGCGGGTTTTGTCAAGGATTTCGATTTGGTTGGGGCTCTGCAGCCCTTGGGAGTTCAAGGCATCCTCTAAAAAAGAGTCATCGTCGGAGTCATCCCCATCAAGGGAGTCTTCGTAGGTGAGGCGGAAGCTGCCCGACTTCCGGAAGCTATCCAGGTCGTTATCAGCAGCACGGAAGGAGGAAGGCACGGCGTCGTCGGAGGATATTGTCTTGTCTGGACTGGAGGAGGACTGGTCGAAGCGGATTCGCTTGTTGGAATTCTTCTTGGGGGAGCGCTTGGAGCGTGCCGGCTTCACGGGGGATTCCAAGTAGCTACCACGACCGCACATATCGATCCCTTCGTCGTCATCTTCATCATCCTCATCATCGTCGTCAAAGCACCATTCTCTCCGTCTTTTGGATGGGGTGGAAGCGGCCATCGGACCACCACGTTCCACGATGGATGAGCCCGCATCAAGGTCAAGGTACGTGAGCGTTGTCGTGAGTTGTGTGTCTTCGTTAATATCTTGGTTCTCGGAGGAGGTGTTGACTGGTGAGATGATTTGCTGAGGGTTGGATGAAATCACGTCTGGAATCACTGACGATGATGAAGAGGTGGTGGTAGTAAATAGACTTTTGGTGGTGGTGCTGCTGCTGGAACAATGATCACCGGACGTAGATGAGGATGACGACTCACTTCCTCCGGAGGCACTTTGGCTTGACGAAAATATGCGTTCGTTTAAGTCTCCCAGTTTCTCCACGCAGTGGAGGATATCCGGCGGGAGGTCGATTTCACTCTCCCCATTGTCACTCCCAAAGCGAGGGTCACCGAGAAGAAGGGAACTGTTAGTATTATTAGCACTGCTGGCCCCACTGGGGCTTTCCAACTGGTCAATGTCAATCACTGAGCCTCCTTCCCCTCCACTTGAGTCCAGCTCATCGTTGGGGAAGTCAGCCTCTTGATAGCTCATATTTAGGTCGATCCCATCCGCCGCTTCGTCATCTGACAAGTACCATGTGTCCAGGAATGCGGTCCGTGCCCTCGTGGCCTTTGAGAGGACGGAGGCAATCAGCAAATGCTTGTGGAGGCTGCTCCCCCCTCGGCGTGTCCCCCGCGTCTCCGCAATCTTGCAGAGGGACAGGCTTATCACTTTGTCCGCTTCCGATGACATCTTGAAGACTTGTTGTTGCTGTTGGTTGATGAGCTCTGATAGCTCCTCCGATACAACAATGACAGTGTCGAGTCCGGGCAGTGGGCGAATCAATTATTGGGCTTGTTGTGGTCACCAAACTAGAAATTAAATATAAATCCGAGAAATTAAAATTTAATTCGAAAACGACTAACCCAACAATTCCTCCCATCATCATGATCATGACCGTCCACTTCCATCCAATCATCTTAACTACTACTCCGCTTCCAACAACCACTTTTACTAAAATTAAATGCATCGCAAAAACAGCCAACCTTCCTCAATATAATCCTAATTAATTTAATTTAGAACTAAACCAATCTTATTAACTATTATTTTTAAATCATTTACCTAATTGGTAGACTCCAAAGGTTAACAGTTAACAATCAGCCTTCATCAACAATGATCCAGATCCATCATCATTTATTTTAATTAAATTGTTCCTCCTTGACACTTGACTAGCACTGCTGTTAAATACTGCCACTACTACTAAAACAGTCGGTTTACTTTTTTTAAATTCACTTTTCAGTTCTTGGTTCCCTTCCAACTTCAACTTACTCCACACAACAATCAAGCGTTAATTAATTTTCAGCCTTTTTAATTTTTCTCCCGTTGTCGTCAGCAGACAAACAAAATATAGTTCACAACTAGCTCACACAACAATGATAATCAATAATCCGAAAACAAAACTTCAGACTTTAATATCCATCCACTCAACTTCAGTTAAAAATTATTAAATGTCCGAAACTTAATTTCACAACTCCGAAATAAGTTAAGTTACATCCAAGCAGTTCCAGTTCCAACCGACCACCACCACGATAAATAAATAAATAAAATTGTCCGTTTATGTATATTTTTTTTAAACTTCTCCCACTGCACTCACTCGCAACAAGTGCATTTAAAATTTAACTCAACAACAATCAATATCAATAACAAACAAACCGAGAAAAAAATGATGCACTACTTCCTCCTCAACTTGAAAAAGGATGAAATGTAAATGTGGCGGGTTTACGGGTTTTCTCTTCAAGCCAACAAACAAACTCAACTCAATGCACTAAAGTGCATTTACTTTATTCCCGAAGGTGCTTTCTTGTCCTTGCACACTCAATCCAATCAACAATGAACAAACTCGGGCAACAATCACCACAGGATCAACAAACAATCCGTACGTTTTTTTGGTCGTTTACCTGACGTAAAACACGGATGCGGATAATGCGGATGGGATCGGATATTTTGTTGTGTATCCTTTATAAAATGTTTGTTGGACAAGGGACCTTCCCTCGGTGTATCCCTTTTTTTGGTTCACGGGTCACGTCAAAAAATCATAGCTGGGATGTGAGAAAATTACGTAAGTAAGTACCCTTATGTCAAAAAAATGTTGTTTTGACTGAAGGGATAGGGATTGGACTGGAAAAAAAATATTTTTTTTCTTCTTCTCTTCTTCAGCTTAGGTTGAGCTGCTGCACCTGGCCTGACTCACTTTAAGGGAAGCAAAAAAATTTTGATATGGACTGGCTCTGACTCGTTCTGTAGTGGCCAAGTAAATGCTAATGGAAAGTGGGGGAAGCTTTCCCTTTATTCAGCGAGAAGCTGGTAGTGGTAGTGGTAGTGCAGCAGTGGTTTAGGTATATTTTCTGTATTTTATCCTTTACGTAAGTTAAAAGTATGCGTATGTATTGCATGGCTCGATCTCGATCAATATAGTAAAACTTTACATGTGCGGATGTATAAAGAGGAGTTTTACTACGAAAACGAAATGCAACGTAAGCGTGTAATCATCATCATCATCAGCATCGTAAGCGTATAAAAAAAAGTTTGCCTTTTCTATGGGGGATATATATTAAGTAAAATGGTGAAGATGAGGTGAGTAACAACGTAGTATACATATGAATCTAGAATCTCCGATGACGATTGAGGTGGTGGTGGTGGTGTGATGATGTTGATGGTAGTATACCTTTTTTTATCCCACACACATTGCATGCATGAGTCGAGTGAGAAGAGAATATGCATTAATACCTATACAACAAATACGTACTTGACACGACAGACACACTATAGGGGTTCCTTATATACATATAAAATCCTTATGCATATTTTGATGCTTGAAGAGAAATGATATGGTTCGATATATGGTGTGACGTGAAATGACGTACTTTTCATAGAAAACCTATCTTTACTCGTTCGGTAAGTTTATACTTTACTTACGTATGTATAGCTATAAGCTTAGGTTAGGGTTACGTTACGTTACATGAGTTGTTAAGTTGGGTGGTCGAAGGTGATTATTGCAACAATCTGTGATGTTATATACTTTACTTATGGAAAGGAGCAAAAGTTATACTTTCAGTCTTTTTTCTGATCAGATCATGATCAGATCAGGATCACGCATTGATCATGATGATGAGGATGTGAAGCGATGCGCACTCGATAATGATAAATGCATCTCATTATGATACATACGGATTTCTTTTTTTATGCAGGGAAGGATAGACATAGTCTTAAGATAAACTGTAAGCATAAGTATTAATGTGTGTGAGGTATAAAATGAGAACAATGTAATGCAAAATGCAATGCAATCAAAATCATATCATCACACCACTTTGTTATATGCATAACGATCTATAAATATGTTTATGTATCTTTATGAGAATGGGTAACAAAACTAACAAAGCATTCATTTGAGTCAAAAAGGACGGAGATCGAGAGGAGGAGTCGATGATATGATATGAATATGAAGGTGATGCTTTAATGCGTGTTGTATTATTATTGCATATTTAAGCAGCGTATTCTAAAGCTAAATAAATACAACTTATTTATATTATGTAGAATTAGTCATTAGTCAGTCAGTCATACAATTTTAAGCACTGACTACTAACTAACCAGAAGGATTGCCATTGCCAATCCGTTGATTTGCAAGTACTATTTTGTTGTGTGTGTATTCCTTCATGGTATACTTTTTATTCGCGAAAATTCCCAGGCATATATGAACAATACGCGGATGAGAAATCAACAAAACGAACATCGAAAATCGATTGACGCTATCCTTTTAATGTCAAGTTAACTCATATATTCTAGCTTCATGCGAACTTTTGTTGCAACTTTTTTATGGAATGGTTTTTTTTACTACAAGTGCGAATATAAAAGTGGTTGGTTAGTTGGTAACGATGCATTCATTTCATGTAAAAAACTTTATGTATTGTATGAATGATAGATAGGAGGCAGGAGGACGAAGAGGATGATGACTAACCCGTGTATATCCTTTGGCTTTTTATAGGGAAATTGCTCCCTCTCGCCTTGTGTACGTCATCTCACAAAAAAACTGCTACTTTTGCAGAAACATTCCAATGAATGAAATAGGGGAAGAAGCAAAACTCATCGCAGCAGCGCAGAGAAGAGAATACTGTAGTGCAAAAGTTTTAGCACTGAACAATAGATACATGGCTCAAAACTAGTTAATGTAAGGGATGATACTGATTATGATTATGATGATTCAATTTTTTAAGCTGAAATGTAGGGGCAAAAATTTAGATGTATTGACATGACATATGACATGAGTATGAGCATTTGTGTGTGGAAGCCACACACGGATGGAGTAACAGTTTCTTTTTCGCACTTCTTGTGTCTGTGCCAGTGCCACACGCTTAAGTCAGCTTCCCGTTCTCCCTTTTGCTCATCTCATAACAATATTGTTAGTAATAAGGGATTTGTCTTCGGTGACGACAGCGCCAGGGACTGCTCTGGGTGGGTGAGCGTCATCAACAACATCGCACCTAACGCTAACCAAGCAAAAGCAAACCTTCTTCATGCTTACTTTTTGCAGAAAGATTTTTGGAGTGAGGTCACCTCATGCCATGCCATATAGGTAGGTATGCTACTAAAAATGGCTCAAAACTGAGAGTGTATAAAAAAGCTTGCAAAAAATATATCCGTGATTTGTCCGACATTAATTTGTCACTGTTCCTTGTTTACTTTTATGATAAGATGACGGTTCGATGCGATGATTAATGATTTGATTATGGATGATGATGAGGTGTTGTGTAAAATGGGATGGATCACGATAAAGTCGTCTGTCTCTGTATTGATTGACTGCATTGTTTTTTATATCGAGGTGAGGTATTTGGGTGTGGAATGGTGATAGATAGATACATCTGTCATTTTTGAGTCAACTGGCTAACTAAAAGTATTTCGCGATATTGCGAAATAAAATGAAATGTATTTTTTCCCCAATGAGAAATCAGATTGTAGAATTCTTAACTGTTCCAGTTATTTTCATGCCCCCCCCCCATTTAAAAAATCATTTAGTTATACATAACAGGTTGGTTAAAACAATGATGATAGGTCATCCCATCATCACCACTAAAGGTCATGCATGTAGTCAAATAAAAGTTCAGCCAATGGAAAATTGAACAATGAAGAATGAATACTTCGAATCGAAACTTGACTTTTTTAGTTGAGGAAATTGCTCTGAGATGGTTCCCACAAGGGATACTGCACATGTGGACGCGTTGCGTTGCCTCAGCTCAGGTAGGAAGGTATCATGCCTATTAATATATGCAAAGATAGTATTGTAGACCTGGCCGGTTTACGAATTTTCAATAATTTTTTATTTTACTTTTGTCAGAGGAGGTCAGGTCAGGTACAGGTCAGTTCAGGCCGTTTCGTAAATTTCAAAGGGTTGAATTCCAAAATTTCCTGTCATGATTTTTAGCCATGAACATAGGTAGGTTATTCGATGGGTGAAAGTCCAAAATGATTCCTCCTCAAATCTTACGTCATTTCCATCAACTGCCCGATAATTACCATAATTTTATCCTCTCTATCCTCCTCCTCCTCCTCCATCTAATGATTATATTTATCCGACAAAGATTTGCTCACCCCTTCTTTGTGTATTTTTTTATCTGAATCAACTTTATCAACAGCATCATCATCCGATCCGATGATCCCAAGAAAAAAAATGTTCTTTGACTGCTGCCCGCTGTCGTCCTTTCTTTCTTCCCAATTCCAGACAAGTTGATGCATTCAAATTCAAACTCACCTTGATTTTTCCCTTTTCATGTCATTAGAAACAGGTAGATCAACCAACCAACTGACCAGCAACACTCCACCAACCTATGTATCATCTTCATCCTCATCACTCATCAGTGTACACCTGCATTCCTGCATAAACCAACCGTTTGGGTTTTCCCTTTAATAAAAAATAAAAACTTTTCCTTTGTCCGTCATCATCATCATCATCATCAGCTCAGCAGCGAACCGTCTTACCTCACTCCAGTCATCATCATCATTATTCCCTGGACAAACGGACAAAAAAAAACGAAGAGATTTGTTTCCCAACAAAGAAATGGAAAAGTGCAACAATTAGTCTTGCATTTTTTTTACCTGTGTAAAAAAACCATCCATTCCTATTACAAACCCAATCCATCCATACACATAGCTTGTGCAGCCGCAGCGCAAGCGCAACCACCTAAACTGATGATGACGGAATGTTGGAGATTATGGAAAGTTTTTTTATGGCCACACTCACTCTGGCCATTCATGATGAGAGGATGATGATAATGATGATGAGGACTATGCAGAGGAGTGAGATTTTTTTTTATTCGCTATGCTTGGTCTTGTTTGGGTGGCAACTGAACCAGCAAACTGACTTTGACTCTCGGAGACTCGGAGTCATAGTCAGTGCAACTTTTTCCTGACTTTGAGCTAAAAAATGGTGAGGTGAGGGAAAGATGATGATAATCATGTCATGTCATTCATATCATCATGATGTAAAACTGAACGGAACGGACTTGAAATGGCATTGTTGTATTCCATTCCATACCGATTCCATATTATTTTTTTTAATGGAAACAAATCGGATTTCTATTCTTCAGATTTTTTTATTACATGAGCTCATACAAACTTTTGCATGTAACAATGTATCTTTTTTCTCATGGCGTTAATGAAGGAGCTCTCCAATCATTATCCTCATCATCGGTCGGCAGCCGGTTCAAATGGTCCGTCTGTCTCCTCGTCTCGTCTCTCATATAAAGATGGTTGCTCATATCTCATGTGGAATGGAATGATGATGATAATGATGATGATAAAGTTGGGAAAGGGCCATGCATAATGCATAGTGGAAAAAAAATACTGTGATGTAATGTGAATCCAATGTAACACTGGCTGAGAGGTACGAGCAAGAGCCACCACCATACCACCATCTACAGCCATGTTACGTAGTTGAGTTGAGTCGCTTTTATCCAATGAAAGGGTTGCCGTTGCCGAGCCAGAAGTACATTCAACATTCTGCAGTGAACAAAGTTATGTTGCCAGACATGGGCCATGAGAGAGTAACATTGTTTGGAAGTGAAGTAAGTGGAGGAGCTTTTACTTGAAAATGTACCTTAAGTTAAGTTATATAGATATATGGCTTGGTTGTTATATATTTATAACTTGGTGTTTTGTGTACCATGTCTGGCTTCTTTCTGACGGACGGACGGACGAATGAACTCCTCACAACAGACTTGGTTGTTGGGTCTGTACGGAGAAAAGCATGGATGGTTTTCGATGATGATGATGATGGCGATGATGATGATGATGATGAAAATAAAGTTTTTGTTGCTGAACAGACTTCGCTCAGTCTTTGTCTGGCTGTCTGAGTGAGAGACTCTTCTCTCTTGTTATTTGGGCTTGTGCGGAGCCGGTTGTGTCGTGGTGGTGGTGGATGGAGGAGAAAGGTTCCATCTCTTTCTGGTGATGGTGGTGGGTGATCTGATAATCATCAAATCAGGCTAAGCTGATGAGCAGCATGCTTTCATCATCATCCCCATCATCCCCCTCAGAGGAAGGTGACGGGGGTGGAGGAGAACACCGGAAGTATCGTCACCGTCGGGGAAAGAGAAATCGGTTCCGTTAAAAAATAAATAAAATAGTTTTCCTCACAAATTGGATTTTTTTTCTTTCTTTTAAAACAAATAATAATTTGGAAGTTCAACGGAAACATCTCAAAATTTTAAATAGCTTTCTCCAAAAATAACAAATCAGTTCAATCCTGTTTTCTCTTTTCAATCAAACACGTCATGTTCATTTTTACTTTCAGGGAGAACAACGTTTTCATCGTTCTTTCTCTTTTCAAACCATTCCGTTCACTTTTTTTAAATAGATAAATACCTTTTCCAATCGTCCATAATATTTTAACTCAGTTTCAGACTTAATTACTGCGGAAAGAAAGTAGAATATCAATTTAATTAGTTTGTTTCTTACATATTTCGTCCACCATAACACAGCGCATGATTTTGTTCTATAAAATCAATTGACTTTCACCGCCTTGTTGTGCTGCTTTTGTGTGTGTCCATCTTTGAAAAAAAAAAATTCACACCGCTGCTGCCTCAAAAAGAAATCTAAAATGTTCATCAAATAACTCGTTCAAGCTTAATTAAAACTACCCTATCTTTAAAGAGAACACTAGTTAAAAAAAAGATAGAAAAAGCAAGCAAGGTACTTTACTCCACATCTGCAACATTTTTTTTTTTGCAAAAAAAAAATCTTCATAAAAGAACAGTGCTTCCTTCCATAATATCCAATCCATAACATACATAACCGTGGTGAAAGTGACTCTCAACCCCACTCACTCGACCGTTCACATCCAGAAATTAGTTTTTCCTTTTCCTTCGCATTCATTTCCACCTTCCGGATTTGTGGAGGAGTAAAAAAAGGAAAAAAATCCCTCTTCCTTCCTTGTCATCGATAATTGGGCCGCAGACGGATTGTAATCCTGTCACGTGACGTAAGAGAAAAGGGAAGCATCGGAGCTACCGTACCATATTGGATTGATTGGGAGCTTTTTTTTATTGAATGGTAAGTTTTTTTTTTCTCTTAAGTAAGTAATTCATCATAGCTTATTTGTGTTTTGAAAAATAAAATTGAGACATTTTATCCATATTACATAATATCATCATCATTCCGTCACTAATTAGAAGGGATTTTTAACAAGCGCTTTCCGAACTCCCCGACCATATCATATCTAATTTATTCTGGTTTAAAAAAGGCTAAAATAAAGTTATGAATGAAAAGGTTCTCTAGAATATTATTCGGAACGTGATGGGAATAATGGGGAGCTGAATAATGTAATGCAGTTTTGTTTTAATTGCTTTAAATTGCACACGAACGAACATGGCTGCACTTTTTCTCTGGAACTATTAATTTGTTTTGTTATGTCGGTCGGTGCCGGTTTCAGTTCAGGTTTTGCAAAGTTGCAAGCAATAGCAATCCCGCAAAAAAATTAGTATTATCTCCCGCATTGAGTTACATGTAGATTTTAGAGATTAGGAAATGAAAGGATTTTTTTCTTTGTAGTTTTCATTTCCCATCCATCCATCCATTCACATTTTACAAAATAATTTCTTCACAGCGCAGCGGCAGGTAAGCAGAAGCCACGCCGAGCCGAGAGGAAGAAGATGCTTATCATGAAACATGTTCCAATTAAATTTAGAGTACCTTATTCATCCTGTTCCCCACCAGACAGGCTTAACTATTGCTCTGGACAATTTAATTGATGTATCCGTATAAAAACGAAGTTAAACCATTTTAAAATATTCTGAGAAAAATATTGAGTGATGAAAACTGTCCAAATCTGTTTAGTCACAATCATATCAGCAGCACTGTCGGCTCAGCTTAGGACGCATATAAATTGTGCAAGCCGAAGCTGTGCCGACACAACAGGAATTACAAACCAAGAGCGTTAGGTTAGGTACTCCAATCCAAGTCACTTCCGTTCCATAAAAGTTGAGATAAGGAGGCTGCTCAAAAACAATTCTAGGGAGAAAACATTTACCTTCCAAAACAATTATATTCAATTTTCCAAGCTTTATGCGATGCCACCGAGGTTCTCGGTAGTAGAGCAGCGTATTTGAAAATGTTTTGATGATGTGAACGCTGCCAAAGCGGAAATCTCATCGTTTGATTTTCTTGTACATTCCTCCACACATATTTCACAACGGAAAACAAATGAGCTGGTGATGATTATCATGATGATGACGCAATCAGGGAATGTGATCAGACGGTAAAAGAGAATGGGGATGGAAGAAAGGAAAAAGTTCTTCAGGTTAATTCCTTCTTAATTTAATCATGCCAATTTGCGTTTCCAAAAGAGAGGGAACGGAACTGAATGGAAGAAACTTTTTTATTTTTTTCATATTCATTACGCAACTTATTACGAAAATTAGAAATGTATTTTATTTTGTATGTTATTTATCTTAATTTGAGGATTTTTTAAAGAGAGATTATATAACGGATATTATGACTATAGGATTGAGTAATCCGATATCAGATTAAATTGCGGATTATTTTTTTAATAAAAAAGGGAACATCACAATCCCATTAGTTTTGTGACTCTATTTTACTAATGATTTCCGTTTGCCTAATTTGGATGGGATTGGATATCATGTTTTTTGGAGTTGCGTAATTTCCCCAAAAGTTTTCATTTCTAGTCATTTATTTATTCCTTCTAATAAATAATGATGGTTTTGAATGAAGCAAAAAAAAGTAAAGCAGGTAGGAATAATAATTAAGGGTTGGAAAATTTTTGCGATTTTGGTTTCCGCTTACTTGAAACTAATTTTTAAGAAACTTTTATGAAGGGTCTTATTTCCAAAAAAAAAAGGAGTCAACCAAACCAATTTGTGTGAGAAGGACTGTTGCTACGTTGGAGTTGGAGGGAGCAGCAGCAATGGCTTTTCTTTTCACTCCATCCATGTGTTACAGGGCAAAGATGGAATGCTACCATTCAAGTCCCAGACGAAGGGGAAGTTGGTAGGGAAAAAAATTGAAGAAGATTCTCTCCCTTTTTGGGTTGCATGTTGAATTCTCTCCATCCGATCCTAAAAAAAATCCAGTTTTTTTATGCATGTCTGTCTGTCTACACAGCCATGTCTGACATAATTCTTCTTCCCTCGCCGTTTCTAGTTTTGTCCAGACAAAAAACCATTTAGGATTAGGCAGGGCCGTACAAGGGAAAGGAAGAAGTTTTCATTTCAGTTCGTCGGTCGGTCATTAGTTTTTGAGCAATCCATTTATGGCTATATTAGTCGGTAATTATTGTTTCAGAGGAAACTAGTTTACTGGAGGGAATTATTTGCGACTCCAATTTGGAGGAGGAAGGAAGAGCTTTTGGCCCTTTTAAAAGGGAGGAGGTGAGTTGAGCCGAGTCGAGTAAATTGTTTCCAGGAATTTGGGATTTCCAGACACCGCCAGACATGCATGCGTGTATGCATGGGATGGAGAGGGAGATGGGATGGATGGGAGCGTAGCACGCACTTTTCCATTTACGCGTGTTCCATGCCTTACGCAATGAAATCGGTATCCCTTCAGGGGAAAGAGAATTCTGGCCCCAGTTACTGCCCTGAAAACCAGACAGACTGTGTAAACCAAATGGGGAGAGAAGAGAGGGTTCATGTTGTTGCACTGCTGCTGCTATGCTGCTATCTGCAATGAACCCCTCCACGTAAAATCGATTGGGGAAGAAAGGAACAAGGAAAATGGGGAAGAAGTTGCTAAATTTTCATAAAAAAAAAATCTTCAAGTCTGTCTCTTATTTAGAGACAGAGATAGATAGACAGGTAGGGAAAATATTTTTTTCATTTTATTTACGCAATCAAGCCATTTCCATGTCCATCAAACTCCTGAAATCCACCAGCCATAGTTATATAATTTTTATTACGTTACGTAATGTAAAAAAACAGCAACGCAGAGCAAACAAAAGGCTGGCTGGTTGGTAGCTTTTCACTCGACTTGGTCTTGGTCTGCAGGCGAGGGCCGACCCAGACCCAGGCCAGACAGACGGACGGAGTAAAGTAGTACCAGACAAAATAATAACGATGAGAAAAAAAAACGGTGGTGGTTCCTTCGGGTGAATCTATTCATATGTCTGTGTCTAGGTATGTATTCCTCTGCGCTGTTGAGTTGAGTAGGAGTATCCACAATGAAGACTAGGATTTTTTTTACAAACCAGGAACAGATCAGAGAAAACGGAGGAATAAACGTATGAAAGGATTTTCGTGAGAAATCCACTCACACATAAATAGAGAGAGAGAGACTCGTTCCGCATTTTATGATGAGGAGAAGAAGAACCTGTGCTTTTGGTGGATGGCTGCGTCTGGTGTTGAGAAATGTGTGCGTCTGCCTGTTCATTGCCCTCAGACCAGACCAGACCAGAAGAGCCAGGCAGAGCTCTCCTTCTCATCTCTTCATGATGGTGGTTTGGTTGGTGATAGGGGTGCTGATGATGATGCAATCTGCATCTCTTTTTGTATGTGTATGGAAGAAGAAGATGATGATGATAATGATGGGAGAATCCTGATCGGAACGAACAAAAGATTTTGGTATGGAAGATGAGAAGGAGGAGGCTGCTCTTCTCTGTTGTTTAGATTGGGCTGCAGGCGGATGGCCAGTTTTACGTTTTGTAAACTATGCGAAATATGTATCAAGTTGGAATAGTAATTTGTGAGTGACTTTAGTTTAGTTACGATTGAATTACATTTACTATGATGATTATTGTGTAATGAGATGAAACACTTGAGGGCAGGATTTATGATGATGAGATTGATCACTGTTCATGTTTGTTTGTTGTTTGAGTTGAATTGAAGGATCGGAAAACTAAATTAGCTGAATGAATGTAAATTTTGGAATTGAACTTTGAACCTTTGGAAGCTTTTTTAATAAAAAGATTGGTTCAAGTCAAGTGATTCAATAATAAAGAGAAATGAAAGTTGACTGCTGCCTGCTGCTCTCAGCTCTCCCTCCCTCCCAAGCGATTCCCGTATTTTTTTTTCTCCCCATTTTCTTTTTTGTCTGCATCGTATCGCAAGTCGCAATCCTGATTTTTTTCCCCAAAAAAATATGTATAGAATAGCAGGGTTATGTTTATATAACATAACTTCCGCAATCCGCAATGTCTGCGGAGAAAAAAAAATATGCATAAGTTTTTTATATAGTCTTCGCTCCTCTCTCTCCTATTCATTCATTATGTATAGTATATGTCATGCGACTTTTCTTTTCTTCTAAAAAAAACTGCGAGAAAAAAACCAAGCGGAGAAACGGAAATGTACATGCCTACTTGTTTCTTTGCTTTATGGCTCAAGTAGGAGCGAGCAGCGTACGTAAGTATGGGCTGAATGAAACTTGACGTCCTCTCATGTTCCATTCAACTTTCCTCCATGTCTGGAAAGAAGAAAAAACAAACGTAGTTGGAATACGCTTTCCTTTCCATAACATTTTCCCCTGCTTGCTTGGCTGGAATGAATGTTCGGTAGAAGGAGGGAGAGGAGGACGGGAGTCAAAGACACATGAACAGGGAAAGTTGTTGGCTTTCTCCCGGACTAGAGTATATGTCTCTATGCCTATGTCTGATCTGGCGGTGTGTGTTGACCTATCTCAATGTCTACACCACATCCACATCCGCAACTCAAACATGGCTTGGTGGAGTGGGAGAGAAAGCGAGAGAAAGTACATAAAGTGCTTTCTCTCCCGTCTCCAGCCAGACACAATAGAGCTGTTTTACGCATTCTGGGCGGAATAAAATTGGCGAGTGAAAGTTGTCTGTTTTTTTATGTGGTTGGAAAAAAGAAAGCAGGCTAATGTATGATATGATATGGACATGGATATGATGCGGAGATTTCAAAAAGTGAAAGCAGAGTCCTTTTGGGAAAAATAGTTATTGTGGGAGATGGGGCAGTTTTCTGACAATGAGCTCGTGGGAATAAATGGTTTTTGTGTCATGCCCTACCCAGCCATGTCTGGTTTTTTCCTCCTGACGTTTTGCTAAAAGAAATCGCTGTTTCAAACGCTTGACCTGACTGACGACATGACATGGAACATGACATAGTGAAAGCATTATTATTATTATAGCAAGCAGGGAAGGAGGTGGGATAGTACACAAAAATTGCTGCTGTCTAGCCATCAAAAAATACATACGGATACGGTGCTTTCTCTTTTTTTTTTTAACAAAAAAAAGAAAAATATTTTCCACGATTAGTGCCATATGCTATGCGGGCGGGTAACAGCATAACATTACATGACCTACTTTCTCTCCTGAGCAGGGAATGGAGCTGGAACAGTTTGACTTTACGGGGAAAGCAGGTACATATTCTGCTCTAAAATGAGTATAGTGAAAGTCCAAGCACATGTGTCTGGTGAGAAGGAATAAAAGAGTAAAAAAATCCCGTTGGACTGCCCAGTTTTATATTTTCAATAAAAAAAATATGAGAAAGCAAAAAAGATCCCAATAAAACATGAGTTGGATTACACATTTTCTTTTAGGTATTAAGGTAGGTTAGGAGAGTCCATTAAGATGATGATGATGATAGTTGAATGGACGAGGTGAAAGTACCTAAAACTCATAAAAATATTTTTCTCTTGATTGATTATGATATGATGATACATTCCAAGATTGATTTTCTTCTTCGTTTTTTTTCGGGGTGGCGCTGAAAAAAAAGGTGCTGAGTTGGCTACATTATTTTTTATAATAAATAATATCTATCTTATCCAAGGAAAATTGCAGACAGAGACAGTTCTTAGGCATGCGCCACTTTATTTGATTAAAATTAGGTGAAAAGCAGAGCAATCAAAATCAATGCAAGCAATGGCTTGAGCTATTTTATTAAGGGAAGGGGAAGTGACAATGACAGTGCCTAACTAAACAAGTTGCAAAAAATAAAATATCTAGCCATGCATAACGCCATGTCATTGTATCCTACTAGTGCCATTTTGATTGCTTCAAGTTAAGTTGAGCAGAGCACACCGACGACACCGACACACGTTAAAAAAGGGAGACTTCGAATTTTTCATACGACTTCAGTTTGCCAAATAATTGCAAAAAAAATGTCGATGCGACGGGGAGGGAGGAAATTCGCAATGACTTGCAAAAAGCTAAAAGCAAACAACAGGATGTAGAAAAAAAAATCGACACAGATCTCTTATCTTGATGCGATTACTATTTACTATTATATTGCCCTTTCTTTGTCGGCCGACAGAGAATGAGGTCACTACACCAAAATCTGCGAAAAAACCAGACGTTTTTCGCGAATAATGTACAATAAAGTACGTATCGGCAATCGGCAATCGGGGAACTATACTAAGGCAAAAAGCACAAAAATACAAAAGAAAAAAAACGATGCGGATGGCTGAGATCGAATGGAATTGGGTTTTAACTCGGTCGCGATTTGTCAAATGTTTTTTTTTGCGATGTAATTCGATGTGGGTGGTCCTTCATACGATAAAATTGAAGTGTGAATGATGCTGAATGATAACAATGCTTTGGGGAAGGAAGGCAGCAGAGACGCATGCCCTAAACATATATAGTGTTAATAATGCATATTTAGGCAAAGTCATAGAGAAAATGTTTTGCCCGGGAACAAAGTCCGATTTGAACTTATGGAAGATTCTCATGCACTTTGCCTGTTTTGCTCGGCTCATTTCTGTGCATCTGCTTGTTTGCATGTGCTTTGAGCTTAAAGCACGTTTCCTCTTTGTTTATCAAAAGAAAGGAAAACATAAACTGCTCATTCATCATTTTGGTTTTGTTTTAACATTTAAGGAAAGTGTCGTTCGTTAAGTAAGTGCAGTTGGCTAAATGTTAAAAAAACATTGCATTATTTAAATTATATTAGATAAGTATAATAAAGTAGTATAAAGAGCAGCGTTTTTAAATACGTTTTGGGTTTTCTTGGATTTTTCTTTTGCAGTTAAAAATCGTGTTGGGGAGTGAAGAACGGTTTTTTTAACGCTGCGGTGACCTTGTGACCTGCAGCGTCTAACAGAACAACGTTTTGGCTGTGCTTGCTTGGAGGAGGAGAATGGATTTGCTGCCGACCACCAGCGAAGAATTTGCGAAGGAGGAGTACTGGAATGAGTTCTTCAAGAAGAGGAAGGACGTCCCTTTCGAATGGTAAGGTTATCAAGTCAGGAAATTGTATTGATTTTATGAAGGATAAGGATTGATTGATTATTAATTTACATATTAGGATGATTAATTAATTACATTTGATTGTTGATTTGGTTTGATGTTTGATTAAGGTACGGGGAATATCTGGAACTGGCTGAGCTCCTCCATAAGTACATCACGGTGAAGGACCGGCTACTGATCGTCGGCTGTGGTAATTCCTCCGTAGGCCCGGAGCTATTTCGCTTCGGAATTAAGTACGTAATTAAAGATATTTTGGAGTTTATATTTAAATTACTTAAATGTCAATGTTCTAACCATTTGTCATTTGGATATTTTTCAGAAATCAAACGAACATCGATATCAGTCCGGTAGTCATCAAGCAAATGTCAAAATCCCATCCAGATGTGGAGTTCAAATTAGGAGATGTAACGAAATTAGATTATGAGGTTCGTTAAAAAGTTAATGCCTAGTTAAATATTCCTGAAGGAACACGAATGACACGTGTTTTTTTGTTACAGGAGTCAACATTCTCAGCCATCCTCGACAAAGGGACGTTTGACGCCCTTTGCCCCGCACCCACACCCACCAAAAAGTCCACGTCCGATGATAACAATCCGGAAGATGATGATGATGATAAGAACGTTCCCAGTACTAGTGACTTAATGCAACGTGAGCTGAACAGGGTTCTTGGAGTGAGAGGTCGGCTAATCACAATCTCTCTACTGCAACCTCACGTCGCTTCACGCCTACTCTCGTACTTTCACTCGAGCGGCTGGATGATCAGGATCCATCGGTGTTTGGACGCGGAAAGGAAGACGGAGGAGAGTGGGGACAACACTTTTGTGTTCCCGGTTTTTATGATTGTTTTTACGAAAATGTGTCTTCCGGCTGGGATGGCTCCGGTAATAATAAGTGTACAATTTGCATTTCGAATTTGCAAATCTTTTATGAATTGTTGGGAATTTTTGAAATTCTAATTATGTTATTCTTTTATTTTTAGATTTTGGAAGCGAGCAACAATGCAAATAACAAATTCACACGATTCAAATCCCTGGAAGAGCTATTAGATCATGTGAAGGAGCAGCAGAATTTTGCCGTTGTGAAAAGGGGCCTTGCCAATTTACGATCATTTGGGGATAAGGAAATATCGATGAAGTTGGCTTCCAGCTCCACGGGGGAAGATAG
>JAQGAI010000664.1:0-18440 GCA_034696905.1 Lepidocyrtus violaceus
ATCCCCTTTGCTAGTGATCCCCTTCTCGCTAAAACTAATAATAATGATAATAGCTCTGAGGAGCAAATCTGTAAATATATTTTGGTGGCACGAGGAACAACTTATGTTGGAACTAATCAGTCTCAGGATTTTCCAGAGGAGATCAACAACAACAAGAAGAAAACATTCCTGAAGGATGACGATGATACCCCCTTCCTACCCCTCTCATGAGTGAGTACGGCTTTTTCTTACAATGATGATGATGAGCTGCCATTCCAGAGCTGGAGAGGGGGACATGGACATGCAATGCTCATATGAAATATCAGTAGCCCAAAAGCAGAAGACACAGCGTATCCTTCAAGGTGACGCGTCGTCATGATCATCGACGGGGCTCATGAGCATGTTGATGATCATCGTCAAGAAAATAAGCATGAGCTTGCATACCAATTCAGTTCATCAGGAGGAAAGGAAAAACTTGTCAACTTGTTCCTTTCCCTTCCCTCAATTCTGTCAAATGAAGAGAGCGAGAGATGGAGACGAGGGAAAGAAGAAACTTAATTTTTTTGGAAAAAAATTTAAGACATGTTCACAACCATGTATTATGGCCTTGTTGAATGTCATTGGTTTTGCATCAGGCTCAGCAATTGCATTTTTTTTCAGGAGGAGAAATAATACAGTGATAACTTTTTCCAGTTGAACGTGTAGAACTGTGAAGCAAGCACGGGGAAAGTTTTTTTTCCTTCACTCCTATGGGGTTTTGACCGTCAATGTCGTAAAACTTGGAAAGTACAAGTTTGTCAGGATTTTTATAGCTTCTTTTTGGGGTTCGATTGGGGAATCCACTTTGGGATGGATTTGTTTGCATTTTATATTGCTTTCGGAGGAGATGTCGTTATCCTGGAGGGCATGTCAGGAGAAAAAAAGATACTCCCCCAGGATGGGGACAAATAGATTTTGATAGTTTTTGGTAAGTGAGCGGAAGAGGATATTGAATTTTATTGGATTGCAATGTAATGTGGTTGGTTAGACAGGAATTGTTTCATTTGACGAAGGTTCAGATTGATTTTCAGCAAGGTTTTCAAAATCGAACTATTTTGTTATGGATTGGATGACCATGTGCCATAAGTACTAACTGATTCAGTATTCAGTAATCGCTGACGCAATGAAAATTCCGAGTATGTATTATGTTCAAATCCAAATTTCACTGCGCAATAGTAATAACAACAAAACTACTTTGTTTGCAGAAGATATTTTTAGTTGGCTGCTCCCTTTTTCTCTTGACTTATGACGATTATGATGATGATGACGAAATATAACTAGAATAATAATAACAATATTTTTTTTGCTGATGCTGATTGCTCAACGAAAACAGTTTTGTTCGAAGAAAGAAAAAGTCATGCCTTTAATGGGAAGCTAACCAAAGAAGTAAAAACTTTTATGTGCTTAAATACAGCATTAATATAGTACAATCTTCGAAAAAAACGGTAAAAAGGTAAACATTGTATATTAAAAGTACATCATCATATTCACATTCATTCACACCAACAGAAAAAGGAGCTAAACTGAACAAATAACATTTCAACAGCTCGTCAAGCTCGGGATAAGAAATAAAAAGTGAGGAAGAAAATGTTCGAGTAAATCTGATGAGATCTGTGTACCAAGTTATACATAATATTCTGTGGCACGTCACGTCATATTTTATGAGAATGAATGAGTCCAACTGCATCACCACCACCAAAATACACATACCATCAACGATCATCATCGTCATCATGACTGAAGTGAATTACTGAAATGAAACTTCTCGTTTCTTGAAAGGCAAGGAGTTCCCAAAGAAAGAATCGGGTTTCAAACGAGAAGCGCCGGCCATAAAAAGAAAACTTAACAACATTGTCGATTCTAGCAAATCATTAAACTGGAACATTCAAAACGTTTTTTTTTCAACGTACTTTCCAACGCTTTTTTTGTCGGGAAAATTCAAATGAGGTTTCACAGTAGGAGAAAAAAACAGCATTTATTACATATTTACAAACGAGAGGTTATTAGATGATTAGCACTTTGTAACTGAACAAAAACGCATGAGATGATATTTTAAGCGAAAACAAAATCTTTTAAAGATGAACGAACTGACTGGCATGCTTATTTCCTCTTTGGATGGAATTGGAATGGGAAAAGCTGGAGAGTTTTTTTTTGGAAGTCTTCCTTCGGAAGATAGCATGAGAAAGGAAGAATATTTTCATGAGATTGTATTATTACGCTTTATGACGATCATGATGATGGTAATAAAAGCGATAAAGTCTTCAAATATATCGGCGGTGCTTTACAGTTCCCGTAACGCATTTCATGTTTCTGGGTTGGGTGATGACGATAATGATGGGATGTTAAAAGGCAAGTTTTTATGAGAGTTTTTTTGCTTGTTTTTCGGCTTGCGTGAATCATGAGAGCGTGGAACAATAAGCATGGCCTTTGCGTTTTGGATGATGCCATGCCATGATCATCATCATGATGCTTTTGTTTGTGAGCCTGACAAGGAGAAAACATAAAAAGAAAAATACAGATGGAAAAGTAAACACGAGCCGATTTTTTTTTGCATTTTGCTTGCCTCTACTGACCTGAATTGAGGTCAAACTGGGTGGATGTTTACTTTCGTGTAGGGGAAAAAAGTAAATAATGATTATGTGTCCATTTCTATCGGCGAAATTTTTTGCTCGGGAGAGAGGTAAATGTGATGAGGATGCAGCAGGCATAGGAAAAACGATGGGCAGTTTCGGTAGTGGAGGGTTGTACACATGCCATAAAACTTACAAAGATCAAAGGAGAAGGAGAGAAAGGAACAAATATTTTTGTTTACAAGTTATTCTACACGAACTGCGTGTGTGACAAATCAAAAACCTTCCTTCAAGCAAAATCAGCAGAAAAAAGCAACAAATATTTTTGATGGGAGGTTACTCAAAGATTACATGACTTTGAAGATTAAGACCAACCACGAAGTACAAAGGAATTATGAAGATGAAGAGTTATTTTTTTCCGGGGATGGAATTTATTTCACGATTTGCTCACGCAGTTAAGTAACTAGAATTACATAAAGAAAATCACACATACAAGTAAACACATAATATTAAAATGTGTATCTCCATCTCCAGGATTAACTTTTACTACTGAATTATATGAAAACGGAAAGTGGAACAGAGGATTCATGATTACATGATAAAGGCTAAAATGAATATTAAAAAGGAGCAGATGTCCATACTCACTGCTGCTTACACAATCACGCAGTGAAATACATAGCTCGTATTTGTTCTCAACTTCAAGCCTTTTTTCTGTGTAAGTCCAAACTAATCCAATTAGTCTGGTCTGTCTGGAGTACTTTAGGAGACAAGAAGATAGCTTTTTATAGCTTTGTTTTGTCACTGTCGCTTGTACATTTTTTTCCTTGTTTGCCTTTCACTTGATAGCATCATCATCATCAGCTTATACTACTTACTTACTACGCAACATAATCTCATCTGAATACATTCAACTTTGGAAAGCAAAATATCAGTCCATGTCATTTCATAGTAATATTCTGGCTTTAATTCCAATTCTATTACTTTATTTCCCCAACTGACAACTTCTTCTTATTCGAATGAAATGAAATGAAGTAGTCCAAAAGGATTACATTTCTTTTCACTTGTAATGTGTTTTTTCCACTTGATGTGAAGTTAACTCTTTAAAGATTTTCTTGCTAATCATTTTAACTGGTTAGAGCTCATCAAATAGAATTGACTTGATATACACGTTAAAAGTCCACTGCACCTGCAGTAAAAGTTGATTCCGTTTCCCAACTATACGAGAAAAAACGAGAGTCAATCCAATTCAATCTTTTAATAATTGTATATTATTATTATTTATACATAAAACATGTCTTGCTTCCCTTGTTTCATTTACTCTAACTACTATTTTCTTATATGACTGCCAATCATGAATAGGCAATTGAAGTTTTTTTCGTTATACATATTACCTAAGTGTGAAATGAAGTTTAATTGTGTGACAGCTCCTTGATTTGATTTCTCACAAGTGCAAAGAGAAAGATCTGCACAGTTTCAGCTGAAGTTTTTCGTAAGAAAAAATATGCAAATATATCGAGTGTAGTTATAATTTGTACAGCTACAACCACTTGTCAGATGGACAATTTTACATTTTGCAGTAAGCAGATGGGAATGAGAGAAAACATTACCTAAATTTTTTTCCTGAGCATGGCTCTTCTTGGTAAATGAATGACTGTTTTTTGGCCAGAGCTATCGCTTACATTGTTCTATCATAGAAACATGACGGGTGTTTGGAGAAATGAATGGCAATGTCTTCATTTCGGCATCGTTAATAGCAAAAAGCTGATTCTGAGAATGGATGCTCATATTTTTCTGCAACGGTTGGCAAAAATAGAAGCATTCGAATGAAACTGGCAGAAAAATAGATGCCATAACTTTATAGCATTTTGCAAACAGAGGCTCTTTTTGTTTTTCTCTCCTCCATTTTTTTTTATGGGAGACGGAAAGACAGATCGGAAAGAAGCTAGTCCTTCATGTCATGACATAATTCATTGTGTTTAGAAAAGGGAAACGAGGTTATGATGAATTCGTTTCATCTCATGTTACAGGATCCCAGCAGTCAAGAAAGAAAAAAATCGATGAAGCTCTAAAGAACAAAACCGGCCTTTGTTCCTTTCGAACCGTCGTCCCATATTTATCAGTCGACAATGCTTCAGTCATGATCATACAATGATACAAAAATCAATATTTTTGTCTGTTAACCCCTCTGCAGCAAAAATGTGCGTAGGCGTCTATGCCAAAATGATACAATGGCCATTGTTCCAACAGATCAATTTCAGAGTGCTCACTATTCATTCATCCATCCAATCTGATCAGATCATTATTGGTTTTGATTTCTAAGTCGCATTGTCAAGAATTTTATCATACAGATATCATACTTCAGTCAAGGAATGTTGCTTTCCGAAAGATGTTGTCTACTTATGCAAATTGTATTTCCTTCCTGTATCATTTACTTTTAAAGTAGCTATCGCCACCCCCTTTCCGACCAGTTTTCTTGTAAAGGGTAGTTCAATAACTTGACTCGGCTGATAAACTCAAACGTAAAATTATGCAGGGATATCAACAAGATAATAATATGTAATAACCCAGTAGCCAGCCAGTCAGCGAAAATTATTCTTTCCGAAACCCGTTCCATTATACTTTATCCTTTGCCTTTGCTCATCTGAGAAAAAATCTCGCCCGATTTTCATCCTCACTCAGTGCACTCCATTTTTTCTTCTTCTCTTTTTAGTCTTCTCTCCTCCAGTTTGTATAAATAGCTCATTTCATTTCATCAGCTCAACGAGCATTCGCACAAGATGAGAAAACAGAAAAAAAAGAATCCAGCATAGCTCAGCAGCATCACCCACTCTTCTTCTCAGCATTATCATCATCCGACTCCTCTCCCCATCCATATAAAACGGGAACAATCTTTTATTGGCAACAGGGGAGCAATGTGCACCAGCATCAGATCAGATATGTACTTAACATGGTAAAAAAATCAGTACCAACCAGCGCAGCACCAGAGGACTAACAACACGCACATATCATCAGTTTCACTTCCATGTTCCCAAACACCGAGACCGAAAGTAGTAAAAAATGGAGCTAGTCATAGTTAACAATATTTACTTCCTTCCTATTTTTTTCCCTCCTCTCCTCATCCCCCTCCACCACCACTACCACCATCATCAAACATGTCGTAATGGAAGATGTAAGCTAAACATGCCTAAATATATTCATTCTTTATTTGCTATCGCATTTCAAGAGAAACTCCAAACATATTCCTTACGCACTTTCCTTCCTTATCTGCCGGTGCTGGAGGCTTTGTTGGTATAAGCAAAATACATAATCATCATCATTTAAGACTTCCTCCAATCCAAATCAACTTTTTAGGAATAAGTTGCTGATATAAAGTAAGACCTCTCTCTCTTTTTTATCTTCCACCTAAATTATGTACCAGTAAGCAGTTCAGTTTGTTGAACTTGCATAAATAAACACACTTTAAATTCCGCCTTCCCTGCATATCTCTCCATTTATTTTTCATTCCATTTTTATATTAGTTCGGATGTATGATATGAAATGATGAGGATGTTCTTCGAAGAAGAAGAAAAAATGAATGAAGAATGAGTTCCAAGGGTAAAAGTAGGGAGGAAACTGTATAATTAAGAGGAGTACTAAAGTATGTCTATCCAAATGGGTAAGAAATTGATGACGCCATTTCTGTTTGCATTGCATTGCATTCCCCCAACATCAATAATTTCCTGTCTTTATTACCAACTTAATTTTTTTTTCTCCTTCATAAAAAATATTTGCTGAATAAAAAAGATTCTCTGAATATTAAATCCGGTACTTAATCAATGGATGGGCATGTCTATTGGAGAGAAAAAATATTATATTATTTATATTGTTTTGAACAAGCTGGGAATGAGCATATTGGGCAGTTTATGTAGCTTCATGGTTGAGTCAAAATGATTTAAATGTTTTGAGTGTTATTTCGCCCAGCATGGCTATGTAAACATAAATACTACCCACTTGGGAGGAACTCACCCCGGTCATCATCATCATCATAATCATAATAATTATTTAGAAACTGCATTTCTGCATTTCACCACTTTAATCCATTTGGGAGATTTACGAACATTTTTTTTTGCCTTCAGATTCTCCCTCACAATCATTTCCAGCTGTGTGCTCGTTTCTCTTTTTATTGGAGAAGAAAAACCACAGGAAGTTCACGTAGAGATAAAAAAGGAAACAGCGATTTCTCCTTAATGTAGCATCGGACAGGTAGAAGAAATCAGTTACAATCTTTCTGATAACCTGTTAGGAGCAGATGGATATAAAACTGATGTGATGTGTGTGTAGGAACTTTACCAGACTCTGAGTCTAACTCCACTGAAGATACTAAAAACATAAACAGCATATTAAAAAGTAAGTAAGTGAACTGCTGTAAAGAAGCAGAGGGAGTAAATTAAATAGCAAGAAAAAAAATCTAGACAAGCCCAAAACTTTTTATTATCCTACTTAATAATTATGATTATGACTTTAGTAAGCAGTGGGCTTCCTTGCTGGGTTATGGAAGTAGAAAACGGAGTGAATTGAAGAAGAATGCCCATTCGGGATGGATTATTGGTCTTTGCTTGAGTCAAGTCTATACATACCCGCAGATTCGATTTTATTATGCATGTATATAAAAGTGATGGGATGTTTGATGTGTGTAAATACGGGTTTGATTTTTTTTTATATTTTGCTTAATACAAATGTTCAAATGGTTTATGTCTGACTGGCAAAAATATTTCATAAAGTTTTTTTTCTCGCTTTTTTTACGGAGGAAATACAATGTACACATTTAACAATTTATTTTCTCCGCCAAGTCATATTCACATTTATGAGCAAACAAAAACGGTCAAGACGGGCGTGACAAGAATGAAATTGTTATTGCCAGCCAACGTCCTACCTACAACGGAGGTGAAGATGATGTTCATGTTCCTTAAAATGATGAAAACTGCAAGGTAGGTAGGTAAAACTTTTTTGCTCACTTTCAGAGAATAATGATCAATGATCGTATTTTTTGTACCCAGTGCCGTTTTTTAAAGGTTTTCAACAGGGAGAAAAAATCTTTCTCGTTGGCCATAGCATATAACCATGTCATATAATTTAACTTGTACTTTAAATATCGTGCTTTTGCCCATTCGGGCTGTTCCCAACAACAGAAATTATTACTATTATTATGCTTTTTTTACTATTTTTCTCCTAGACTTTTGGAAAGATATGATGATTGAGAACATGGAAATGGGCATTTTATTTAAGCTCTGCTGAAAATCGTTCATAGATCATTCATATTTCATATCCAATCCATCCACCGTCCCTGTACTACACTATTATTACCAGCAAAACATGTACACACAATGTAAAGGGGAGCAACCAACAACAATGCCGAGATGATTATGACTCGTGATTGTGATGATGATATGGCATGGGATGGTACGGTGCTCACTCCTCATTATTTTGATATGATGTGATGACACGTGAATTCCATGTTTGAGCTTTCAGCGAACAAGGGAGGAAAAAAATTGAATCAGGGGAAAGTTAAAGTGAGCGAGACGGAGGGAAAAAAAGACTGTAATTTTCATGTAAAAAAAGTTCAGCTAAGGTGCAATCGAAAGGAAAGTGAATTTTTTTTCTGGGTGAATTACAGCAATTGCACGTGTTGTGTACGGAACAATGGGAAAACATAAATAAAAAGTTGTAAATTGTGTGTTATTTCCAGTTGAGGAGTCCAGATTAGAATTGGATTTATGGGATATGATATGATGTGAGGATTTGCGCTGAAAATGAAAGCTGTTGTTATGTCATAGATGATGATGGAGATGGTGATGATGATGATCATAATTCTGCTCGTTTTTCTTGTCGTGATCGTATCAAATTGGGTTGTTAGCCAAGGAGAATGGAGAATAAGGAGAGTGAGAGTTGTTCCATGATGATACGTTGCAGTTGGAATAGAGAGTCTATAATAAAATATAATGAAGGAGAAGAAGAAATAATAAAGCTGATGATGTTGATGATGGTGGTACTGGAACATAA
This sequence comes from Lepidocyrtus violaceus, assembly GCA_034696905.1. Lineage (NCBI taxonomy): Eukaryota > Metazoa > Arthropoda > Collembola > Entomobryomorpha > Entomobryidae > Lepidocyrtus > Lepidocyrtus violaceus. Next base: position 8,628 of record JAQGAI010000664.1, read on the forward strand.
AAGTCATGTTCTTCTTCTTTTCTTCTCGTCAATACGGTAATTGTAAATAGAGGTCCGAGAACAATATGCTGAAGCTCTATTACTAACAATGATCATAAATCCTGGCTAATTTGTCGGGAAAATGACAAGTTGTTGAAATATACGCTGGGAGATGAGCTTGTTGTTGACCGTGTCGAACATGGATACAAAACGAAAACAGGGTTGTTCCAGTGTTGCAGAGGCTAAAGATGGAGAGATATGGATGGAGGAGGAATGGAATAGGAGAGATTCAAGTTTCATTGGATTACCACTACCACCTTTTACCATGATCTTGTTGAGTTGACTTGATACTGGATTCAATAAGCTTGATTGTGAATTGTGATTATAAGCTCTTGTCCATCATGATGAGACCAATGCAATATAGGCTGGACCGGAGCATGTGGCGATTCTGGATTTTAATTGAGTTTAGCTTGTTGAAGCTGGCCATCAACCGTCAGCTTGCATATTGATTTATTGGTGACAGTGACAAACAACTTTATTTGGGAGAAGGGAATTCACAATGCATACCTAACTAATTTTCAATTAGTGTTAGTCAACAATCCATCCAGATTAAATTATTCTGTTACTAGAACTAATTGATCGATTGCGATCCTTGAACCAGTTTAGAACCAGAACCAGAACCAGAACTACCAATAAATAGACTTTGTACATACACTTCAGAAAAAAATTTACCGTTGAGATTTACCGTTATTTTTTATCGCTTTGTCCAGTCGCACGATAGTTTTTTACAACAAATACTACACTTCTCAAATGTACATCGAGTTCCGTAGAAAGCATTTCTCCGGTTTATTCTATGTACTTAATAATCACACTAACTTGCAAAATTCTTTAAATATTCTATCACTCTCCTCAACTTACTTATGGCACTTGACAGCAACACTTTTCTATTTTGGGTCTGGGCTAACGGATATTATTCCTGTCCATCTGTCTACAAGAAAGTCCGTCAATTTAGGTGCTTAACTAAAGAAATCGGAGCCTCGAGTAACTGTCATCTTTTTTCTAATTTCCTTCTACCAGTTGGCTTTTTAGTTAAATGCTAATTTGTGCAAATATTCCTCGCTAAAATGCCTCTGAGCACCTGTTAATTCACATTCATGCATAACTAACAGTAAAAGCTTTAAAAATCGTATGTAATAGCTTACTCTGTATCAATAAGTAAAGTGGTCTGTGGTGAAAAGTGCTAATAAAGTTAACAATCGTTTTGCTCGCCAAAAATGGCTCATCATAAGAAAAGACCATCGACCATCCACTCAGATCTTGCTCGCTAATACGTATTTCATTATTAATACCAGCCTGAATCCAATCTTCTCTGTTTGCACTTTTTAGGTTAAATACACAACGGAAAATTGCTAGCCTTTTATAGCTGCCCGATGGAAATGAGATGGAAGAAGCACAGGAGTAAACAGAAGGTTGAACCAAAAAGCTTTCTATCCGGAATCCGGACCATCAACATCACCATCATCATCATCATTCTTTTAAGTAATATGAAAATGGACAAAGCTCATCTCAAACTACTCAATATATTTAGCAAACTTGGCTATTTGACTCTCAACTCATGTCTGTCGAGTCGTTAGCAATTCCCCGAACAAACATAACGAGTCATAAATGGATGCAGAATATATTTGGAGCGGACGGACGAACCAATCCTTACAAATCTACAAATAAGTTTGCTTGTTGACTTTACGTCAGTTGGTCGGTAATCTAAAAAGCGGGCTTAATTTTTTTTACCCCGGCCCAGCTTAAGTTACACATAGGCATATTATTATGCATAATTGCAAAAAAAAAGGATGTGGTTTAGCTTTTGGCTTGGATTATTTATGAATTGCCTATTCTATTGGCAAGGCTTGTCCTTTTCCCTAAAACGATAATGCTTTACAACATCAATCGTTGATCTGCTATATTGCAGTGCACTAAAAGCTGCTCCTCAATTCCTCATGTCAGATTTGGAATGAGTTGAGGAGGATGATTATGATGGTGTGTCTTGCTCTCCCTAATAATGAGATGCACGTCAGGCTTGCATAAACATGACCTTCGGATTCATTAAAAAGATTAGTGTAAAAATGCCCTATAGGGATGTTGGATGTATAATGAATTGTGTTTTTTTCTTCGTCTTTTCCCGACGACCGACCCAGCCAAGACTAAACGGAATAAATGCATGGCTTCAACTCAATTTATTATATTGAGATAAATGATGAGCGGAGAATGGAATGGATGGGGAATCTAATGTGATAAACTTTCAGTTTTTCAGTCAGAGGAGTCAGCAGTAGTCAGTAGAACTGACAGGGAGAGAAACACGTCACACCACACCAAACCCAACAACATCCCAATCACCTTCATATTAGCTCATTTCTTACGATATCTCCCTTTTTCGTTTGATATTCTGCCGGTGGCCGGTTATGTTATTGATGGTGATGGTGGAAAAATAGGATGAAACTACTAAAGCTGAAATGGACCAAGCAAGTCAAAGAGAAAAGCTCATTAGATGAGAGAGAGTGAGATCATCTTCATTATCATTTACGGAGGGACGTGTAATCGGACTGGAGTTGGCTGCTGGTTGAATTCAAGACTGAAATATTAATTTGGAATGGGAAGTGATGTACTGGGCAATGAAGCGGTAGCAAAAGTGCATCCTATTATTTATCAGTTTCTTGTAGGGCTTTGATAAATCAATTTTAATCAAATATGAAGAGATTTCTTTTGATGCAGTTCTAATCACAATTTTTTTAAATCAATCTTGTTCAGGTACAAAAATGCATGTAATTTTCCTCATCAGTAGATTAGCACATCCTCATCCCATACACAAACCCCAATCATGTAGGATGTAAGAAAGTTCCCTCCCAAACACAAATTGCTGTATACAACCCATGGCCTCCTGACATGACATAACAAAAACAAAAGAGTAATCATCATCAAAATCATGGGTCATTAACGTCAATCCATTTCATGTAGACTTCAAACATGAATCGCTTTGTGCTAGTAGCTATTAAAGCAAAGCAACTGCAATTTGAATCATCGTAATCATCGTTGTAGTCATATTGTAAACGAATACTGTTTAAAGCAAAAAAGAATTCCTGTGGACCACACCGTCCTTGAATAACATACTTTTTTACAAGAAAATGTGAACTTCTCCAGGCTATCTTTTGGGGATGTAAAAATAATTCATAGAGCTGAATGCAGAGTTTCGCCTGTTCTGATCTGTTTCGAATGGCAAACCAATTGAGAGAATTATAATATGTATTATTTTGACCAAATGAATCATCAAAAATACAGAAAAAAATGGTAATTATCTAAGGCAAAATTTAGGAATACTAACAATTAATTCGTTAATTCTTTTGATTTTTCAGTTTGTGACAGTTGGGTAAGCATTGCTTTTGGCATATAAAGATTTTCCCTAGAAGTACACGTAGCATAACATATTGAGTGGACACCAAAAACATTACATTACATTACGTAATCTAAATTTTCTTGCATGACACGTCAATTTTTTTAAAATTTCCAAACAATAAATAAATACCCATGTAAGCAAGCACTTCCTGTCGATAATAATTGCATTAATAGTCACTTGTTTTTGGGCGGAAACCACTTTGTTTAATCGCGATGATGATGCAACAATCAACGAAAACTGAAAGCAACTGTGAGCTTTTATTTTGGTCGTGTAAAAATATTTGTATAATCCAAGAGGGATTTATTAATGAATTACCGCAGCATATAAATTCCAAATATCGTCCAAAGATTATTTTAGTGCTTTAAGTTTTTTTATCAAACATTATTGACATTTACATGTAATGAGAATCCCTCCTCTAAGATTCTCCTCTTTACAGACAAGCAAATAAATTCGAATCCACAATCTTGACTTGTGAAGAATCACAATCACTCAAGCAGGCGTGTAAAAATGTGTTCAGCGTGTCAGCCACATCACAGGAAGCACACAACAACGGGAATGTAAATCATTTGTCACCAGAGCCAGGGAGAAGTTCGCCATTCTTTCCTTATCACACTTTTTTCTACTGCTCGGAGAATATTCGGAAATCAGACACAGACTGATTGGCAACTATGAAGAGAGCGAACTTTTGCCAATTATTGTTTTTGCTCAGTATTTTTATCTTAGTGCTTGGTGAAAATGGTCGGGGATTTCTTGCGTAAATTAAAAACAAGAGAGTCGGGAAATCAGACATTTGCATTTTTCTCATTACAAAAAATAATCCCCCGTTTTGCCAGGATTATTTACGGACTTATCACATGAATTAATTTATCCTTTGTGAAACTTGAAATGAATTCCACAATTTGGCTCTTCGAATTAAACAGAAATCGTTCTTGGCGAGGGAAATACAAAAGAGGAGACTACTGCTAATTCTCTGGAGACATGGCTTGGGAGGCAGAGAGGCAGAAGGTGTGAAAAATTCGGATTTGCTTATGAATGAACCTCAGTTAAAATAAAATGCATAAAAATAGGAATTTCCTTGTTCTTCTCGTTCCCTCCAGTTTTTTGTTCGTTCTTTCCATGTATTCATTTGCCATTTCAAGATTTATTATCTTGCCTCAACGCAATGATCCGGGACGACCCCTTCGGCTATAAATAACAAAATCCGTTGTTCCTTCAGACATAACACGCCATAATAAGACCAGGAAGAAAACCGAGAACATGAAGAAAATAAATTTCTCTGCATAAAATCCGTTAGAAAAACGGAAAATGTTCCCCCAACTCAACTGTCTACTTACTGTAGATTTTTTCTTTCTCTTACTGGAAATAACGGAAAAACAATGAGGATGTGTTGAAGCCTAAGCCATAGTTTGGGATATGCCTTCTTCCAAAAAAAAAGATCAGAGATACCGACAAGTTGGACTGCTAATAGCCCCATTCTACATCCCTGAGCGGTTAGTCTCTTCCCAATTCTCACTTCATTCAAAACAATTCTCCTTCTCGCCTCCATGCCAAAAAAACAAGCTTACCAGTACGAAAATAACAACCCCGCATTACAAATATTACAATGGCCAGAGTGAGAAAGGAAAAAAAATACGGCGGAAACAAAAGGGTTGTAAATGCGGATTATGTAAATAGGAAATAGGAAAAGAAGGGGAAGCCTATCGGGAAATGGGGATGCCGAAGCATTATCACAACAGAATAAGCAACACGAGCCGTCATTATTCATTCAGTGTGGACTGGAGTGCCATCAATGACGTGATGTTGATCATCATCAGTACCAGCATCTCCGCTTATAAATGAGCCAATGAGAAGGAAAAAAAATCACGTTATTTAAACACAATATTGTTCTTTCCATCATGGCCAAGTACAAATCAAATATACATGAGAGAAAACGAGAGCGTGAAAAAGAAACAGCTCATTTCATTTCGGGTAATCATCTCATCATCATCATCATGTTCATCATCAACATCATCCTTTCTCTCACAATTCATTTCTAACTCTAGTTGACTTAACTCTTTTGGAGGTCTTCGGGGTTCATCTCTTTGGCCTCCCCAAACACCAGTCATTATTGTAATGACAATTGAGATTTGTGTAGACTTGTTTTGATATTTCCCTTCACGTCCTTTTCACACCCTCACGAAATTAGAAACCCTTCCCCTTCATTAAATCTGTTCCACTTGAGTGAAAACTGCTCATATTTAAATGGAACTGTAATGAAAGTTGGAAGAAGTTGGCTGCGGCTATGGCTATGCTTGGCTTGGCCTATTCGCAGTTTTCTCACAATTTTAATTTGCCGACGAGGCGAGGCCAAAACTGAGAAGGATGATACCATCCTAAAGACCCTTTTTTGCACAAAGCCATTCCACCACTTAAAAATAAAATTTATTACGTATTTTTTTCTTCTTCTTTAAAATAAAATAAATTATTTGTTTGCTCCCCACAATAATAAACAAGAGCTGCACACAGCAATATAATAAGGTGATTGGGATGGTTCTCCTTTTTTTAACAATAAATACCCTTTGTGATAATAATATTCATTAAATGGTTTTCGCACAGCGGGGAACATTCATCTTCATCATCCAGAGAAGAGCTGATAAGTTGAGCTGTTGTGTTAAAGATGATGAGAGTGAAAAATATGAGCTTTAAATATCAAGGGGGAAAAGCCGCAGACACAATCGGCTGTATTTTTTTTCTGTCCAAAGTAATTTCGGTCTACTCTTGTTTGTGAGTATCATATTTTGTTAAAGTGCAATGGAGAGGGAGATAATGATGTGATGATGATCATTCATATCATCTCATTTATGTATCCCTCTCTCCCTGAGAAAAAATTATTATGAATGTGTGTTTGATGTGGGATGCGGAATTTCCCTCTCGATGATGATGATGATGCCGCTTATCATCTGACACTTTAACTCGTTCGCTAATTTATTGACATGCAATAATACGCTTTGAAAAAGAAAGAAAAAATAAGCAAGTATTCAAGTCAAGATTTTGAACAAGAACCAAGTGGGATCTTTAACTTGGGAAGGAAAATGTTTTTTTTATATTTTTAAATTGCGCATTATTATATTACGCATGATAACATAATAGCAACTTGATAACTGGAAGTAATAAGTAGAAAAGTTTCATTTTTCATGTTGTTTACTCTTCAACAGAAAAGGAACACGTCTTACTCATCTTTTTTACTGTTATATTGATTCCAGCCGCAAACAGTTTTAAATTATATGGTAATGTGACTGAATTTCACTGATGATGAGGTTGGAGGTTGAGCTGTTGGTTGGTAGGGTTGTCAAAAGCGGAGTGGTGGTAGTCAGTAAAATCAGAGAATCCGAGTCAAGTGGTTTCAACTTCAACTTTAATGTGAGGAAGAAAGCCAAGTAGAAATCATGTAATCTATGGACTGGATGAGTAAGATGAAGTTGTTGCGTGTAATGTAATGTAATATGAATTATACATAAGTAATGCAACATGTTTAGCCGAATTTATGACTGGACTTGTGGTAAATAAAGTGGTTAGTTTCGATTTGTAATAAAAAAAAAGTTTTTTTCTTTCGGAAAGCCAAAACCTACAGAAATGCATTTTCAGTATGAAAAAAGAGAATGCCCTTTGTCCAACAGTAATGCGCAATAATTTGGTCACAATTTTGTTTTAAAGAAAATGGGTAGCACGTTAAGAGAGAAGAATTTACGATTTTTACAGGAAGAGATGATTCGACTTAGATTCGATTCGAGTCCACTTTCAACGGATTCCGTAAAATCGGACGAAGACCAGAAGTGAATTGTAAAATCGGCCCATTGTCTGGCTCTCCAGCTCTGGTTTAGACGAGCTTCAAGTGCGTAGATTTATGGCAGCCATCATGCATTAGATATGGCTGATGTTCATGATAGGCTGCTGGAGAATAAGCAGGATTTATTCTATTCTAACTAATCAGCAGACCGTGGGATCTGTTGAAGGTAATATACCTAATATCTTATCTGTCCCACTATCAAAGTTATCAATCTACAATGGACATTAAGATAAGGTTGAGCATGAACAGTTTCACTGCTGCAGAGCAGAGTTGCATTCACCGTCCTAATGCGTAATGGGTGGACTGCGACTGCTACTATTAAGTGAATGGGAAGCTGACATGACATGGCAGTACAGATACCAAATCAATATCAAGATCGACAATTTAACCAACATCTACATTGAAGGCTGGACTGGAGATTAAATCAAGCTTAAGAATAACCAGTACCATTTCCAGGATAATTTATGCATCCGCATTCCAGTAACCTTCACAGGGTGATACGAAAAATTAGGGTGGTGAACAAATCAACGAGCAAGGCAAAGGAAATATGGACGGACACGGAGGGTTTTTCTCAAAAACAAGATGGATTTAGGCCCATGTCTGTTCGCGGTTTGTACCTAAATGAAAATTTTAACCGTGCATAATTTAGCATATCTACGCATGAAAAGAAAAGTTCTTCATTCCTCATTTCATTTCCTCCTCAGACTGTCCTGGAACACGCAAAATGCAACGGAAGAGGGGAGTTTCCAGAAAGACATTCCAATTTCCCCGTTTTGAACTTTGATTCCCAGAAGGAGTAGTTACTCCAACTCACTTACAGAAACAAACTTTCCACAAAAATCTTCGTATCGGCCAGTTATCTCAATTATTTATGACCGGTAATAAGTTCTCGGACTGTGGAATGGACAGATTTTTAGGTCTACAGCTTTTCAATGATGGTTTTCCCCCTTTCACATCGATTTACGAAATAAATGAGCTATGGTAGAAAAGTCCATAAGTAAAGAGAGTTTGACAGGCAATATCATGCGTGTCAGGTTCTGTTTCATTTCATTACAAAAATTGTCCATTTAACTTTATCCTGGACCTGGATTTGAGTGAGTAGTAGCCCATGAGAGAGTCAAGTCCAGTTTAAATCCGAGGGTTTTTCTAAGCTTTTAAAACTAATAGGTTTGGAGTGCACATAAGGTATAACAAGATAGACTCGAGCGTAAGCACCTAACTTTGATTTTTTACATCGTTCCTCTTAGTGGTAGCCACAGGCACGCATACGCATTTTGTCCATGAACAAAACTGTTTTCCTTTTTCAAAGAATGAAATGAAATGGAGGGAAGAGGAAGACCTACTGAGAAACCAGTCCTTTGATTCAATGGTCCTTGAAACATTTTTTCTTCTTGGGTACAAGTACAACTCCAGCTAAGGCAAAAGAGGGAACACACTTTTTCCTCCAGGTTTTTTTTATGAGTTTTCATGAATTTGTTGCACTTGTCCGGCATCTTTCTTTACGACTGGTTAACAGTACCCAAGTCAAAGAAAAATTTTAAATTCCAGTCAGACTATGAGCATAAAAAAAGGTTCGAAATCAAAACAAAAGGACGAAACGGCAGTTCAAAGTCTGGACTACAGGGCTTCCTTAATATATTCTGGGCCTGTTCTGTTCTTGGCCAAGTAAAGATGAAGAAAAAAAAACTTCAAGAGAAAATGCCAGTGACTAGACCCCTTTCCTCTTTTTTCTTGCTTTTTATATATTTTAATACCTGTGTGCGTACTAATAAGTACAATAACACTTGAGAAAAGGGAGTGAAAATGTGGATATTACATTGTTATTATGATATCGGGCAAGGATTATTCTTTTTATTGTTTTTTTTCTCTCTACCCCATTCCAACAACATTTTAACTTTTAACACCAGAAAAACACGATGTTTTATGTGCTATTAAGAATTCATTGCATAATCATCATCATCAACGACATCGTATTCATCTTCAAAGCCAATACCATCAACTCACCACCACCAACCACACAAGACAAGTCATATCATTCATATTTCCATTCCTGAACATTGCATTGCAGTTGAGGTTGAGGCAGGTAACCGAAGAAGAACGAAACAAAGTAAAAAACAGAAGACTGGATTGAAAGGTTCTTTAGTTTCTACCCAGAAAATCAAGGTAGGGAAGGAAATGGAGGAGCGAAAGGAAGAAAAATATTTTTGTTCTTCACCAAATTTTTGTAAACCCTGCCATGCATCCTGCATCCTGGCTCACTAAACATCTATGAGATGAATATGAAGAAGAGGACGTCTTCTTACACAACCTGTTTTTTATTTTATATTTTGAACGAAGGATAGGATAATCCCCTGTCCATCCATCCATGGCCATGGCCCTAGTCATTTTTATACTCCTCGAAGTTGACTTGATGAAGATGAATAATAACTTTTAAAACTTTTTTATTACTTTCCATATAGCAGAGTTAAATCTTAGAGGATAGATGCTGATGTGTAACTGAATACTATGCGCTTAATAATAAAAAAAATAGTATCTGTGCTCGTGAGTGAGTAATTCTTCGTCG
>JAQGAI010000665.1:0-18432 GCA_034696905.1 Lepidocyrtus violaceus
AAAATGCTTTCTCCTCCCCAGAAAACGACATGAAACATAAATGCCCATAAAACATGTACGTTTTACCCCAGAAAAGTTAAAGTTAATCAATATGATCATCAATGCGTATCCAATATCCATATAGCTGGTCATGCCATTTGAGATGGAATATGGAACTTTATCCTCCTTTGTTAGTATCTTACACATGACAAAAAAAAACGCCAAGCTTTGTGAGAATTACTCACCGTCACAAAGCCCATATTTTTCCACCTTCAGTTTAATATTGCTCTGACATGGCAGTATTCATTAACCTTAGCCATTACACTCCCGTCATCCCCATTTAAGGTAAAAAGTAAATTGATAGGAACGGTGAAATGGAAAACGAAAGTAGTCATGTTTGATTAAGATACATGGGCTTTTGAACACTGATGAAAGTCTTTCTCTTCGTCAGACTAATTTCATCAACTTTCCCTCCATTTTCTTTTGGGATGTAAGAAATTTGAGAAGCTTTTGTTGGATAATGTTGATGATGATGACGATGAGTCATTACAATTTAACCTATATTTTGCCGAAGTAATTAAACGTGATCAAAAAAGAAATTAGTTTACCTTTATCTTTCTTTACTCCCGTGTTTCAAGGATAACTCGCGAGGAAGAAGTATGGGATGGATGATGGTGATGCGTCATCTGAACTAAATCACTCCTTCCTTTGATTGCGCTATTGACCATCATCACCTGCTGCCTTCCCCCTTCTTCGTCTTCGTCCGTCGTGGAAATGACCTCATTAACCCAGAGACGTTTCCGCTTTCCACCGGCTCCGGACCCCGATTTGTTTTCTTTCGGAGAGGTGGTCTTTGCTTCAGTATATTCATCCTGATTGTCAGATTGGGATGAATCCTCCTCTCGCTCTCCATCCATCTCATCTTCTCCTGAACTGTAGCAAGGTCGAAGGGGTGACGGAGCTGCTGCCAAAGACCTCTTTCTGGAACGGGATGAGCCAAGCCAACGGACTGTTTTGTTGTTATTGATGTTATGCAACGTGGTGCTGGATACCCAGACGGAGGAGGTGGACGAACATTCTTCAGTTTCCACGGTGGATTCGATATCCACATTTTCCTCATCATCGCTCTCTGTTTGGGGGGATGTCAAGATTTGGATCTGATGCTGTTGCTTGTTGTTGTTGTAGTTTCGGTTGGATTTATTATCACTGGCAGTGGGTCCACTTCCGACGGGGAAAATTGGAGCATGGTCATTATTAACATTGAAGTGTCCACTTGTTCCAATAGGTCCCGTGGTCCCCGGGTTAGCACCTGGTGTGTTATTTCCACTGGAATGCAAGCTTAGATCCTCCGGAAGGGTTGGAGGAGGGTGAGGAAGCCCCCCAAATCCACTTCCATTAAGCCAATTAAAAAGCGGTTCTACACTACGGGAGACCGGCTTGAATGCAGATTGATTTTGCCTCGCTGCTGCAGCTAAACTAGCCAGTTTCTCTGTCGGAGTACCATTTCCATCTGGGCTAGCTGGATCGTTCACGAGTGTGGGTCCAAACGGGTGAGAGAATGGGAAAAGGGGCCGCCTCAACCAAGGGATTGATAGCGGATGAAATGGCAAAGAGGGAAATGGAGGGGAACCTGGAATGCCACAAGGACGGGGGCCTTGCAAAGCCGGATTCCAAATCACGTCCAACCTCCCATTTGGACTTAGCATTGGATTGCCCACGTTCACATTAAGGAATGCATGCTGTTGGGACTGTTGAAGAAGGCTAGCCTCCTGATTGTATCCGGTTGGGGCTGGGTGCGGATGCTGTGTTGGTGTTGCAGTGCTGCTGGAAACTAAACCCGACTCTTTCTTGGATTGATTCCTGGAATGACCATTCCCACCTGGATTCTGATTTTCGCCATGATGGGACTTACCGGAAGTAGCTTTACCTGATGAGTTGCCCGAAGCATTCCCATTTCCACTTCCTACCCCTGAAGAATGACTTTGACCATGATTGTGGGAGGACGCCAACAAAGAAGAATGCCTCGAGCTTTTACTTGATGGTGCAGTGCTCGCAGCCAGCAAACGCTTCCTCGTCCCTCCATTAAACATAGCCTTAACATCTTCCCATGCATGGACAATCTGTGCAGTTGCCAGATCGGAAATGGAATTTGATGAGTTTGCCTGAGAAAGTTTGTGTTAGCAATAGAATCTATTGGTTTTTTATCAAATTGCCCCACCCATCCCACATCCGCCACCCATACTACACATTAACATGATCATATCAAGACGTGTGTTGACCCCCAACAATGACATGCCTCCGTTAAATGCATTTTCATATTCCACCCATAAAAATTTCCATAATAAAAATAAGATTTTTAGTCAAATTTACAGAAACTACATGAACCTACCTCTTCTGGAGGATCCCCGCATAGCTTCATGTGCCTCCTCCACGAGTTAAAGTTGGCAGCGTCGGGCTGCACATAGCGGGACTCGGGAAGACGATGGGAGTGAAAGATGAATTTGTTCGGGGAGAAAAATAATTGGCAAAAGGAGCACCGTATGCATTTCGCTCGGCTGGAGTTGTACCGGCTTGGAACAAAACTTCCACGGCAGCCCCAACCACACTCATGATACACATCAAAAGCAAAGTTTTCTGGAAGCTGTGCACAGTCAAAATAGAAAAATATTTTTGTCCGTATTAGCCTTTTTTATGACCCAAAAAGGTCCCCTTTAGGTGGGACACAAGGGACGGCCTGACCTTTCTCTTTTTAATAAATTGCTTCTTTTCATGCACAATAAATTCTCCCTTTTTTATTGATTTGGTTTTTTTTATGAATTCTTCCCTATTTCTATAAAAAAAATCAAAGTGAAATAGTAAAAATGCAACAACTTTTTTACTCTTAGATTTGAGGCATAATATCAATAATGATAATAATAATGAGATTATAAAGGAAAGCAACAATGGCCCACAAGGGACTTATCATCATCAACATAAATCATGTAAATAAAATAAATCACGTGTGCCTTTCATCATTATTTTTAATGTCTACTTATATCACAATCATTATTGTGTCCCAACAAAAATAATAAATAAACAGTTAACCAAAAATCAGCATAACTATAAAAGTATGTAATTATTGTTTATGATGATAGTTAGGAGACAAAATTAAGAATGACTTACTTGCGGAGGTGCATGATCCCCCAGAAAGCTTTTACACAACCTCTCAGCCTCTCTCCTCGTGATCATCCCGCACCGTCTGGATGTCACCGGCATGGCCCCTGCCCTCCTCAATATTTCCAGCTGGACTGGCGTACACTGGACACAGTTAATTCCAAGGGCTACCCTCCTGTTATGTATTTCATTGTAGCTGAAGTCCTTCAGCAGTGTGCTGGAGATTTGGGCGAGACAGAGGCGCTCCTTTCCATCCATGACTAGGGAAACAATGGGCACCCCGAATAGCATCACGCTGCCCACCTGCAATTTATTAATAGTCCAGTTAGTGTTGTGTAATGTAACGTAATGTAATGTCTCCTCTCAAAATAAATAAATAAAAATAACTGTGAGCTTCTCTGAATATAATACCTGGTTTTGTTTGGCGTTTGGAACAACTCCATCATTATTTTTTCCTGATCCCTCACGATCACTCACTTCCTCCTTCATTGTCGAGCTCATCACCGGAGCCGGGCTTAATTCCGGACTGCTGGTTGTAATTATTTTCCTCGTTAAGCACAGTAAGCTGCTCACTGCACCAGTACTACTATCTTCACTTGAGTCACACATGTAAACTAGAATCAATTTATTCACCTACTTGTCAAACAAAATCTACTTTACTTAAAGCTTTCACTGTCTCACTTTACCCCACCGGAGCCTTTTTCACATTTCATTTTATCTTCACCCCTATCGACTTTAAATACATTTTAATGACGATCTTGATGCTTCCACCTCAATTAATAGTCACCCGCTTATCTTAATCCTATCTTTGTATTTTTATTGTTTCCTGTAGATAAAGCAGAGCCGCTTATTCCCTCCGCCAGTGATCCCGTTCCAGTGGTTATTGACGATGGTCGTGACCGTCTGCCGTGGTTAAAAGAGAGGCAAACTCTGGTGCCTCGTTTGTCTCTCATACAATCGTGTAAACTTTCTCCCTATTAAAATTTAAGTAAGGACAAGTCGTCTTTTTTACCCCTGCCTTTCCTTGCTGGGAAAAGAGTTAGCCACCCATGTAGTGCATGATGAACAAGAGGTAGAATTTTTCTCTGGAAAAGAAATTGTTGGGACTGCGGCTGCATTCCCTTTCCCAGATACGATTAACCGTATAGCTCATATGCAATGCCTTGCCTTCCTATGTGGCACGGGCAGGTAGCCAGGTTCAGTATCCTCGCAACTTTATTCAGGGGAAACTCATGGAACGGGGTGGAGCCCAGTAAGTAAAGCCACTTCCTCATTTTACGCTGAGCCACTCTCCGAGTTTTGGGTTGAGTGGAAGAAACGAGAAGCTCTGATCAATGTGTGCTTGCTTACTCCAACTTTTGCTTGCATGGACGGGGGAAATAATAATGCTTGTTCGTTGCTCACATTGTTCCTTCTTCTGGACAGTTCTCCAGTTTCCCTTTTATTTGGAACGTCATAATTGATTACATGAAATAAGTACGTTTAGAATAAATGCTGAGCTGACTTGTGCATATATAAAGAAAGTGCGAGACGGGAAATGAGAATGGTGTGATGAAAGTGAAAAAGTATTTCAACAAATAAATGAATGCTCATTCAAACATGTTTTTCAAATTTGTCTTCTTTTTCCAAAAGAGCAAAAAAAGGTTTTTCCAATTCATCGAGTTGTGTATGTGCAATTCTTGTAAATATAATTGATTATAGAGATTATTATAATGCAATGTTGATCAATTATTATTTATCATATCAACGAGTAACATAACTTATCATCTACGATAAGGAAAGTAACAGTTAGAATTTTGGCGTAATTATTCCTCCTCCTCTTCTTCCTCCTGTGGAAAATATGAACAATAATTATCAGTCATAATATATTTTTTTAAAGAATTTCATGAAAGCTACTTTTAGAATGATTTCTTACCTCCTCCTCTTCTTCCTCTTCCTCCTCCTCCTCCTCCTCTTCCTATAAGGCAATGATGTTACAAGGCGTAAGATACCATGATATTAAATTAGTTAATCTACTTTTAACCAAAATATTTAAAGTTATTTTACCTCTTCCTCCTCCACCTCCTCCTCTACTGGCTCTGGTTCCAGCTCGATAGGCTCAGGTTCGAAGGCAGGTACTTCTTCGTCACCGCCCTCGGCCGTCTATATAGTTTCAGTTGACAAATTATGCTTAATTATTAATTTATAACTCTAGAGGCTAAATAAATGGTTTCAATAATTTTGTATTTGTTAACGCACCGCTTCGGCTTCTTCAGGTGTTGGAGGATCTTCCTTCTTCTTGCCGGGTCGTTCACCGAACCACTTGGGAAGTCGGCCTGGAATATATTTATAGAATATTTTAATGAAGTGCTGGTTATTTTTTCCCTTAATTCACTAGTATATTTGTGATAAACAACTCACTCTTTGGTCTCTTCTTAAACTCGTCCATCCTATCTTGCCAGAGTTTTTCGTTTGATTCTTGGATAATTTTGCTGTATCCCTGTCATCCCAAAAATAGAATTTAATCATCATCAATTACAAAGTGAAGCTAAATACAAAAAAAAACTTTTTCTAATCCTTTTCTCCACTTACGCCTTCGAAGAGACCTCTCCTCTCTTCGTATGAGCGGGTGTCCACTCGCCTCTCGAATTTGGAGGCAAGACGGATCTTAGGCTGGAAACAGATTCAAAGTATTTTGTTGAACAAAAAGTTCGCATAACCCTTCCGAAAGACTAATAATAAATAATAATAATCCATTAAAAGGATTTTACAGGGTATTTTCCGGTGAGTGCCTCAGGGTTAAGACCAAGCTTCAAGGCTTTCTGTCGGAGTTGCTGCTTTTGTCGCTCCTTCAACTCTTTCAGCTTTAAAGGAAGAGAAAAAAATGATCAGCTTTTGTCACAAGAGAAAATGAAGATTATAGCCTTTCATTTCCGTTGTTTAATTAGTCTAATTCATTATATGCTGTTCTTTTTAACTTTTGCCCCTCACATCGTAGTCCTGTCGCTTGTTCCTCTCTTCCAAGTCATACCGTTCAGTTTCTAAAGTCCTAATTTCGTCCCACAAGTTTTCTGCCTTCCGCTGCAACCCTGCCTTGCCCTGGATTGCCGCCACGTCTAAGGGTTTGATACGAATACTCAGGCAAATGGCCTTCTCCTCTGCAAGCTGCTCCTTGGTCTTGCTAAGGGCTTCGGCAGCTCCCTCCACAGCTTGAGCTCCTGAACCGTAGCCAGCCTTTCCACCACCCTGCTTTCTGTTCTCAGCCTCACGAAGACGCTTGAGCTGCTCTTCATGTGCTCTTTTCTTCCTCTCATCCTCCAGCCTCCTTCGCTTCTCCTGCTCAGCCTTGAGAATAAGCTGTCGGAGCTTCTCTGCTTCCTCAACCTTCTTCCTCTTTTCTTCTGCCTCCTTCTTCTTGACTTCCTCGATGGCCTTTTGACGCTCCTGCTCTTCACGCTTCTTCCTCTCGTTCAAGGCGATTTCTTGCTGTTGACGGAGAGCCTGTGAATTTATAATTGAAAGTAAAATAATTAGTTTTTAATATGAAACTTTCTCCGTATTTAAAAAAAACTCCCTTCAACTTACTCTTCGCTTCACTTGGCGATCTTTCAAAGCTTTCAGCTCATCCTCTTCCTTGTGCTTCTGCTTTCGCCATTCATCAATGTAGACGTTAAGTTGTTCGTCAAGTTCCGACATCTTTTTCTCCTGTCTCTGTTGGATCATGTCAATTGTTTTTTTATTAGTTCACAATATCTCAACACTAATTCATAATTAAAAATATAAAACTCCATGTCACTGCTTCCAACTTACTCTGATGAAGTCAGGCTTAACCTCCTCCCTTCACATTGCAATGTAGCGGATTGGACAAAGAACATGAAGAATAATTTTTTTAATTGTACAAAAAAAATGTTTAGAATTCCTATTCTCATTCCCGTTACATTGTTTTATTTCACTGGTTAAATTAATAGCTCAACGAATACGTAAAGAAGTGCAATGAATAATTATATTAGGAATGTTTTTCATCAGTTTCATATCCTCACAGTTGATAATTAGTCCATTTCCAAAAATCCCGGAGTAGATATTTTTAATAATAATCTGGTGGGTTAATTACAATGTGTTGTGTGTTTGTGGAAAAAAATAATAATGAAAATAATAAATTTGAGAATTAGGGAAAGTTGGTCGAGCTGTACAATATTTTAAAACACAAAAGGAGAATTGGTAATCTGAGGATGGAAATGAGTTTCATAAGGAATATACAATTATACAAAACATTTACATTTTTAGTAATAAATACAAACTGGCATGACGTAACAAGGAAAATCGCCAACATGGAAATGTGAAATGTTACACATGAAATGTTATCTTTCAGCCTTTAACGTTCATGCACAGCAAAAAAATCCTTAGAAAAAGTATTACGCAATCAAAAAGTAAAAAGAAGCAAATATAAGGTAACAAAAATAAGAGTGAACATATTTTTTATTTGTAAAAAAAAATAATTTTGCATAAATAATGTATATTATCGTGTTCACGTACTTTTGAGACGCAGAGGTCCTGAGACGAGACGTACGAAAAACAGGGGAAAATAGAACAACAAAGGACTTGATCAAATACATGTGTCACCACCACATCAAAACAAAAAATGAACTTCCAGGTTTGGTTTGGTGGCAAAAAATCACTAATAAGTAGGTAGGTAGGTAGGTATATAAACTTTCTTTTATGTGGGCATATCATCATCTTCCAGTAAGCCCATTGCAAGCTTTTAAAAAAAGTGCTGAATATTTTGTGATCTTACAAAGTAAATGGATCATATCGGAAAAGGATTTCATTATTTTTGGAGGAGTTTATAAAATAAAGCTAGCTCATGTATCATCATTTATGTATTTACACATAAACTCATCTTGTAGTTTTTCAAATCCTTAAAATATCCATTCTCAATGGTTTTTTTTCAGTTGGGCGGTTCACTAAAATCTAATTGCAAAATTGACGGTCTTCTGTACTAATTGGGACAAGACAGAGAGGACAAGAAGACGATCAGATACAGATGTGTGATCATAATATGAGGAGATAATATATAAATCTGAGGTAAAAAGTAGCAAAAGTTTGGACAAGACAGGAAAAGAACATTCTTTACTCAAATATACAATTTCACTCCAAAGTCTACAGGCTTATAATCCCTCCCATACCAAACATATTTACTTTTTTTATGGAAGGGAAACAGGAAGCTTGGAATAGCTTGGTTTTTTACTCTCTTCACATCTTCACACTGCATTTCATATAACCTATTTTTTATGCACGGCGAAAGTAAACTCTTCAAATGAACTATATAACCGAGGATGAGTCGAGTGAGTTTGGTAAAGAAGCAAACGCGGCTCAACTTCTCGTAGAGAGGCAAGAAAAATGCAGCTAAAACGACATAGCTTCATATAGCTTATCATATCAATACAACGTACTTGGAAATCGGTACGTGACAGACAGGTGAAGTAGAGGGAACATCGTTCTACACGACTTAAGTAATCCACAAAGGTCTACAGTAATGTCTGTCTCCTCTAATGTTTTTTGGCAAGATTGAAAAACAACTTTCTCTATAAAATCATCATGTACAATAAATAAATTAAATTTTGACAGTGGACGGACAGCAACTCACAATTAGGAGAAACATGGAAAGAAATAATTCAAAATAAATAATAAAATGTATAATTATAAAACGATTTATATATAACTGTCATTTTTGTTTATGGAAAATGAACTTCATTTCAAGAATCTGTTCTCTGCTATGCGTGTATGTGTAGTTTATATTGTTATTCATCATAAAGTATATGTTGTGTTCATTTTCATCATCATGTCCATTTGACTCGACCAAAAGTTTCATGATTCAGAAATGTCTCATAATAGGTTGTGTTGGAATTGGAGTTGAAAAGGGAAACTTACTTTCTGCAAATGAAAAAAATAAATGAATTTTTGGTTAATAATTAAAATTAACAATATATATGAATTTTAGTTTTGCATGTAATGAAGTGTTATGTAATGTAGTCTTACGGTGCCTCTGCCTCCTCCTCACTGTAAAAAGCCAGGGCCAAAAAAAACAAAAGGAATTTTCATCAGATCATCATATTTGGAGCGAAGGAAGACATATGTCCATACACACATAACTATGTACGATACTACTACATACGTATGTAAATCTATCTTACAGATTAAAGTTTCAAAAATAAGTTTGGTTAAGAATAGAATAGAATGTGAGAGAAAATAATAATAAAAAAAAGTAATTCTTTACGTTAAAGAACAAAGATATCAGTTGCTCGCTTGCTCTCTAGCGTGATCAAGCTCGTTCTACAAAGTATTAGGCATGTATATATAGT
This sequence comes from Lepidocyrtus violaceus, assembly GCA_034696905.1. NCBI lineage: Eukaryota > Metazoa > Arthropoda > Collembola > Entomobryomorpha > Entomobryidae > Lepidocyrtus > Lepidocyrtus violaceus. The sequence goes on from JAQGAI010000665.1 coordinate 9,471, forward strand.
CAATGTTATATTTCAACTACTCCTACTCTCGTCAGTAATACTTATGCTGCAGCTGCATGGTTGTGTGAAACTTCGTAAATGTGTTTATAGTGATTAGTGAAGCTGAGTTATAGTATACAATTATAATTACTCTTTTCCTTCAACATTTGCTTTAAACAATGCGCTGCTTTTCAGTATATTGTTCGGATGGGTTCGGTTTTTTAAAAGAATAACATGAGTACTGCTCTATATTATCCACCTCCGGTTGATATTTTATAAAGATCTCCTTTTACATCCCGATAAAGCAAAAAATCCACAGCAAATCTGAGAAGGGCAAAAATTTCACTTATCCACAGCTTGTTTGTTTCTCGATTCTCGCTTGCCAGAACAAAAATAGGGTTTGCGTAGACATCGCAGACATTAGTTTGCATTAATTCTTTCAAGGAAGTTTTCTTTGCCTAGTTGTAGGATGTAGGCTGCAGGCACAGCAGAACTTGTCTTTTTCCGTAATCCGCAGTTAGTTACGTTGTATGTGTAGAGCATGGCACATGTCTCAAGTTTGGAAATGGATTTAGGATGAAGAAAGTTATTGCTCCGTTTTTTTAAACGCTTCCCAGTTTGTAGGTTGAGAGAGTGTGTCTACTTCCTATGTAGTTTTACTTCCTTCCTTCCCTCCCGACGACGTCGTCCGTTTTTGCCAGGCTACATGATTATGTTGATGTTAGCGCTGCGTTACATAACGATATCCTTTCGGTTTTTGAAGACGATGAGCAATCATCACATCACTTTCATCAGATTCACCAAGAAGGAAAAGGCTTCTCCTCATTTTTCATTTCTCGCTAGAACTCTCAAACTCTGAACTGTGGTTGTAAAATAGGCGGTGGTGGTGGTGTCGTCAGTTGCTTAATGTCGGTATTTCCTTCATTTCTCTGCTCTTTAGACTAAACTTCTTTAAAGGGAACATACACCACGATCTTGTCGGAAAGAGCATGAATGTGTGCCCACTTCATTTTTTGCCAAAATGTTTACTTACGTAAATACATGAATAGAAAAAGAGATGATACTATGACTCAAGTCAGCCATGTTGCCGTTCACATTTCTATGAAAATTCGTGTTTTTACGGTAAAGAAGAAAAGGAAAGGGGCAAACTTAGAGCTATTTTTTTAAACAAAAAATACAAAAACGAACGAAGAATAATTTTTTTTTCATGAAAGGTTGCAAAAGCAAGAATGAATAGGGGAACGGGAACGATAGAATGAAAAAAAAAATATCTGCACGAAACTTCCAGGCGTATATACGTGGGCGGGCGGGGCACAAAAATATCGGTTAAAATTTGCTTGCCTTAATTTTGAAACTTTTTTTCATGCCTGGAATATCTACTTCCGAGAAAGTATTTTAACAGGGTGGGGCACAGGAACCAAAAATAAATATGTAGTTTCCAAAGATCAGAGTCGCACACGTACCTGTTTTTTAGTCACTTATTTTACAGCATCGCATAATAGTCGTTAATTTGTCAGTAATATTTTTATACTGTTGGGTTATTCAAAGCTGCTAATTTAGAATAAAAACATTAAGTATGAATATTAGCATCGGTTAAAAACAAATTTGAATGAGTTACTGTTAAATTCACTTTTCTAAGAAGAATTAAATTCTAAATTTTCAAATTAAAATTGAAGGAATTCCCATTTCAAAGCAAGATATCTTACGAGTATTCTTCATCGTCCGACATGATGGCGGTTGGTTAAGGGCTTTGTGCCTACAGATAAAACAATCACAATTTATTTATATCACGTTAAGATGCTGATGACTTGATTCTGATGACCACTTATCAACTATCAAACCCAATAACAATGAGATAACCACTTTGATGTCCAAATTGCTCGTTTGGATTTTTTTACATGCATATATTTTTAAGGGAGGAAGAAGGTCAAACTCACTTGGAAAACCGGCAAAAAGAGATCGGAACTTTTTGGATGAGCCTACCAGCTTATTGACTGTGATTTAGCCTCGCAGTCACTAATTCGGCCACAGCTAGACTAGAAGGAAGAGCTCCAAGCTGGCATTTTTTCCCGTGTTCGAGAAATATGTTCTTAGAATGGGAGAAAGAGAAAATAGATTTTTATAGAATTTTATGCTGTTGGAGGCTTCAACATCATCATCCCATGTAAAAATACACACGATGGAAGATATATATATGTCTATCAAATGGGTTGCTTTTCTATTAGGTTTCCTTCCTTTACCCGGGATCCATTTCTATTTATAGAAGTTTTAGTAATCATCCAGTTTGCCATTCCCCCTTCCATTCCCTCCCATTGCAGCCCCTCTTTGAGTTCCTTATTCGCTTTAAGTCAGAATTCCCTTTCAAAATTTTAATGCAAACATTTCCATCATGCAAAGAGTACTTGCTATTGGAACAACATGTTCAATGTATGGAAATCGGAAATAGTTATCTTAGCCGTTAGATAAGTAAGCGAAATCACAACACAACGGCAGTGTTTATCCATTCTCATGCTATAATTTTTGGTTCGGCCCATATTATTTCTTATGTAGGAGCGAGTTATATAGCTGCGTTTTTTGTGTGAAGATTCTTCCCATACATTTCAAAATGGTAAGTGCAATGATGGTGATCAAGTTAAATATGTATATAAATATGAGTATCTGAAAGATGCATAGTTATGTAATGTATACAAATTTCAAACTCATTCAGTGAAAAGATATCTATCACGCGAGAAGAAACGCTATTTTACTCTTCAATAAGAGAGAGTTTCCTAAGTATGAGTACTATTTAGATTATCGATTCCGTCTGCTAGCTACGTTCGAGAAGGAGTTCGGATTCTTAGATCCCATTTTTTCTACAATTGATAACCCGAGAATTGGAAGCAGATATAGGGTTAGGCTGTAGATTGCCCATGTATTTAACTATATAGATCACCAGCACCATATTTAACTATATAGCACCATCATCATCGCCATCGATAGATTTTCTACATGGGTCCTATTCAGTGTTTATTGCATAACCATTTAACATTGTTCAACTTATATTGCAAGTAGCTCTGTAAGGGTTCACTTACCAACTAAATAGATGAACGTTAAAAAATCTGTATTATATTTTGCTGCTTATCACTCAGCATTATTGCGTCCCACCGAGTGTTTAAACATCGAGAAACGCGCAGATCATTTCCAAATATTTCCATCACGCAAAACATAACACGATAATATGCTGTATGCATTATAAATTGTAAACAAGTGAAAACTCACCGGAATCGGAATCTGGAAACTAGAAACTGATTTGTCTAATTTATGCGAGTCCGTGGAGAGACGTATGAAAATGTGAATGAACTGTAAGAAAAAAATTGATTCGGAAGGAGTGTGTGGGAGATCTCTAAAACTTATTTTTTATGCGAAAAATTGAGCGTTTTAGTCTACAGTTTCCTTTGCAGATCTATTTGGTTCGTGTGGTCCGCCACAGTTGAATCGCATTTGAGAAAATGTATACGTTGATGGAGGAGGAGCATACATATATAAGTAATTTGGATTGTGATAGCGTGGGAGGAAGCATTCAGAAAATTTAAATTGAGCTTGTTAGTAAACAAGTCGATTTTCGGCCAGTCTAATTAATTGGTCTCATCTTAATTGGAACTAGCTTTACATATACACAACTTTATTCTGCCTTGTTAGATGACATTCCTCGACAGGGGTAATTAGTGACAGGACGGAAGAAATAAAAACCAACATCAAATATAAAGAAAATTGACCACTATTTATTTTATGACAGCCTTGCAATAATTAACAATATTTAGTAGTATGTAGTAAATCAGTCCCTCCTATCATCGTCGTCAGTATTTTAAAAAGAACAAATATTTACGTATACAGCTGGTTTCCGCAGATTCTATAACTATTTTACGGACGGTGACACAGATCACTCCAAAGATGACCATTGACGCTCCAATGGCACTGGTGAAATGAAGTACATTTTATTTTATCACAAATGCAGATAAATAAACGCAATCCTTAAAAAACTAAATTAAATAGAGAAATAATATCGATCTTACGTATATGTTTGTGGGTCCAACTTGAAAAACGCATATTGATACGTAAAATTAAAGACAACTTCGGTAGTTCTATCAAACTACAAACCCCAGCTTGTTCATGCTTCAGTCCATAGTTGAAAAAGTAGTTGCTCACGGTGGAAATGACGGCCATTGCGGTGCAGAGTCCCAGGCTGGTCCCTTCCTTCAAAGTAGTAAAGGTACCGGTGGCAAGCGATATAACTAGCATGATAACCACTCCAAAGCATCCGAAACTCATGTTGATCATGATGGGATTGACGGTTTTCAACATTCTTACAAGAACCATGACACAGCTCAGCAAATACATACTGACAAAAGCCAGTGCTGATCCAATCTGTTGTGAATAGGTAAGTTGGCCAATTTAAAAACAACAACCTAGTAAAGTTATTCGACTTCCAAAAAAGTTGAAACTTTATTTGCATATCTAAGGTCATACCAGGGTTTCTTTCCCGTTACCACCACCACCTTTTGAACCTATTGCCTTCAACCCATCGATGTTCATCACGAGGACTCCCCCGATAGCAATGAACGCATTGATAATCGGAACCACTCCCAACTTTTCGTGAAGTATAAAATAGGCATTAATGTATACGGCGATGGGAGCCATCGCTTGTATGACGGAAACTGGAGCAGGCCTATTCAGAAAGTCTATAGCGTTCCATGTGACAAAGCCTATCAGACCTCCGCATGTTCCCCTCATCTATTGAAAAAGAAAATTCAACTCTGTCAGGAAACATTTGCCTTTATATCGACGAATAATAGCAGAACAAATTACTTTACTTATAACATTTTTGATATTTAATATCATCTTACGCATAAAATCAGAATCAGCTTCCTATTTTCCTTTAACGGGTTGATGATGGCATCCGGATCAATGCCCAAAGCAAATATGAGAGGAATCCCGTTAAGCATCGTGTATATAAGAAAAAACCAGAACATAAACAAGCTATGGCTGTATTTAAGGTGGAGCACTTCCTCAATGTAGTACATGACTTGGGGGTTGAGGGCAACGAGAACGGTGGCAGTGAATATGGCAAATATCCCTTTGAATCTCTTGCAACATGTCGCGGTTTCTTTGTTGAGGGACCCCTCGCTACCTAGAAGGGGTAGCTGGGCATTTGTTTCGGTTTGCGAATCCCTGGAGGGAGATCGAGCAACATTCTGCCCTTCATTTGCACTACCGCCTTCTTCAAGTGTGGAAGATTGCTTCGCGAGACTTCTCGTGGACTCTGCGGAAACAATTTGAGGTGCGTCCCCTCGTTGTCCCTGAGCTTTCTCGTCAGTGCGCGAGGGGGGAGAGGAAACATTCAGCTTTTGCTCCTTTTCCTGGTCACTAGACTTTCATATTTCGAAACAAATGATTAGCAAAATATCTCATGAACAAAATATCAATATATCATTGTACATGTGAATATCAACTCTTCCTATTTCTTACAGAGGTGTACTTGTTTGCTTTCCCCTATTGACTGTGGTCATTTTACTGTAATGTGTGGGTCTTGAAGTTAGAGCAAACAGGAAGGGAAGACTGCATCAACATCAGTATGTATTACATACTATTCTACTTATATAAGTTACATATTCTACGCATACATACCTGACATTGCCATATACTGCAGATTAGAAGACACGGGGCAACGTGAGAAAAAATCCCTCATTTCAAGCTCACTTCTTTGACAATTTACGGCATTGATTTCCATGACGGTTTCCTCTCCTCCAATTAATTTTTTATGCGTGTTGCTTTGCTGCTGATCGTTTGAGAATGCCACACGCCATGCTCTACCACCATCACCACTATGCAAAAGCACCACCATGCTGCTTTCACCAATCAAAAAATTATTCAATCAACCTTCCCCTTTCACACGCATATATGCCTATGAATCAGAACAATGCTTTACTACACTCCGCGAACTGTAAAAGCTCGCCCAGCATTGTAAAATAATAATTCGCTCCTTTAACCCTCAGACAGAGCTGGATCAAAAACTGTCCTTGAGATATGAGTTTTGTTCAAACAAGCAAAATTAATTTTCGCCGAAATGCTTACCAAACCAATCCACCTATTACCCTCACAGTAGTAGCAGGCCGAAACAAATCAATAATTAGCTCATTACTTATTCACCCTACAAGTCATCATTAATAATAACTTATTGGAAGCTTTTGTTCTTAGTTCGCTTTTTTGATGGTAACACCTTCATAACTTGATTTAGAAATGTAACTTCCAATTCAGTTCTAAAGCTAAAAATTCGAGCTTTTTCTTTTGAGTTTTTAAAGGTTGGAGTGAAGAAATGTCTCCATAAAAATCGTATTCTTCCATTATAAACACTTATAGAGTTATGTCGGCTAATGAAAATCAATGTTATTTTTCCCAATCCTTTCCGACAAATAGCCACCTTTAATTGCATAATTGATTACAACGGCCGGCCGATCCTTTCATTAAAAACTCTCACTTGCACCTACAACAAAGCTGCAGTCCATATACATACACACCATTCAAGGTCACTTATGTTCCATACCATATAAAAATGAGCCGTTTATTTGTTTCCCAACATTCTGAATGCATTTTCCAAGTTAGTTGTTTGCCATAATGTGCTTTTCGCAGTCCACACTTTTAGACCAGCCGAGCCTTCAACTTTTTTGTCCTAAAAGAAGTACTTCCTCTGTTACATTGCCAGATTTAGTTAGCTTCCCGTGAAAAGTCCGATTTTCTTCCATTTTCCTGGGGCATTGTAATAATCCGTTCGTTCTCAATCATCATCAATATTATCATCATAACAGCCTTTCACTTTTTATTTTTCGCCTAAAACAAATTTATATTTCCATCAATAGAATCCTTCCCCTTTGCCATTTAAAAGCAATTTTCGAAAAATTAAATAAATATTCCCAATTTAAAAAACCGTAATAACGCATACACTAGTATTACAGCTAGAGCTCTTGCTCTTGCGATCATAGCAAAAATCAGAATTTAGGTCAGGCCAACGGACTTCGGAAGTCGGTTAATAGTACTTCCCTTATAGATCGTTCGTATTAAAATAGCTTGCTAAAGTCAATAACTTAAATAACACTGCTAACCCATCCATAGATAAATTTTAATAGAACAAAAGGAGGCTCAAGCTAAATTAATAATGCATAGTAATTTCGTACCATCAAATCATCATCTACAGTAGCATATTATCAACTGTTAGGCAACTTAATCCCATTTCCATCCATACAGCTTTACATGTAAAATATAGACTTACGGGATTGGGAGGGAGGGATATATGTTTACGTAACATTTCCATTGTATGAGTCATTTCTGTATACAGAAATACAGATAGAAATACAGATCAGAGTATTCTATACACTGACGGCCAATACTTGGCTCTGTCCTTCTTTTGTGTAAATACTACATTTATTTTTTACGTATTTTGATAAATGACGTATTGCACGTGTGTAGTTTCTTACATAAGTAAGTAAAACTTATATTTATGTGTTAGTGGTTAAGTTGTAAAACAAAAGTAGTCTCATCATCAATATTTACAAAATCGATTAAAATTGATATACTTTTTGAATTGGATTTTAACTTTCCTGTTGCTTGCAAATAAAAGAGGAGTTAGTGCTTTCACTGGAGAGGAAGTTTGAAGGGGTAAAGTACTTGAATTCCGGATCCTACAATTTTTACTACTATTCGTCAATGAACATTAAATTCAAATGCAAACGCTTTTTTACAAATACTAAAACTGACATTTGCAGGAAGTCTACATGGAAGGAGGAGGAGCTTCAGTGATGGAAAGAAGAGTTGGGGAGGCTGGAAATCCTTCCGACATTCAGCTCAAGGATGTTGCAACTACCACCAACAATGGATCCAATGGACAGGAAGGGCATAAAAGGAAAAAGAAAGTAATTTACTTCGCTGATGGATCAACGATGGAAGATTACGAGGAGGATGACGCCACCGATAACGACACCTCCAGACATCCTCCCGTTGACGCTAAAATTTCAAAGTCGAAGGAAGCTGAGTCTTTGCAAAGTCTCCCTCCAGTTGATCCCGTGAGTACTTATCTAAAATAGATTGAAATATTAACTATAGTGTTGATTCGTTATAAGTAGATGGTTAGGTACATAATAATTGCAATTGTTTCCCTTTCAGTCAAAGATGCAGTGGCCGGAATGGGTTCGTCACCAAACTAATAAAGCTGGTGGGAAAACATTGACCATCCTCGAAGGCATGGGGGGTACAGCAGCCTACTACTTGGGGATAACCACCCCCAAATACCAATCCGAAATAGACGAGTACAACAGAATGGTGGCGAAAAAGAAATCTCATGTGGAGGAATTAGTCTCGTGGAGTACAGGTCCAAAAGCCCAATCCGAACAACCTGTCGTTCAGGACGTTAAAGCGAATGGAACGGAGGATGCTGCAGTAGTTAGCGAGAAATGAATTTCAAAAATATAATATACAAACTGTACCTATTGTCCAAAAAATAGCCTTTCGTACAATGTGTCTTGTCCACACAGCCTTTTCGCCATCGCTATTTATATTATATGAAAAAGATGCTTTTCATACCTAGAGGATCCCAAATTATTATGAACTTCGTTATGATTAAATATATTGATTTGTTTGTTGGATTTTTGATGCAATGCTGATATATGTATGGATTACAAAATTATATTTAATATCACTATTTAATAGTAATATAACCCAATAATTGATGAAGGCATAACTTTACTAACCCCTTAAACACCAGGCCAATTTGTTTTTGTAATTTTGATGGATACTGAGCTCGGGACTCGGGATCTCAAACTATAATTGCCACGTTCAGCAGCATGCCAGATGAAGATGCTTTACCGATTTGTATTGTTTACTAGAGTTTACTAAAAATTACATTATTATTTGTTTTAATTTTTACATTTGACCCTTCTATGCAATGCAATACACT
>JAQGAI010000666.1:0-18430 GCA_034696905.1 Lepidocyrtus violaceus
CCACCATTATCACCATCATAGCTAAAGTCAGTCACACTTTACATTCAGCAGCTGCGTAGTTATCGACGAGAAATAGGAAAACGAGCCGAATTCTGAATATTGAATAGGTATATTTTTTCTTCCTCAGTGAGACTGAATTGAGCAGCAACCCATGAGCCTTCTTAGCCATAAACACGTCCAAAGCGGGGAAACAGGCGCATTTATTTATTCTTATCAGAAGAATATATATATTTTTTACACCAGGCAGGCCAGGTTCAAGTGCTACGGCGAGAGTTAGTGCAGTAGAGAGAATAGAATATGTGATCAAGCGTAGTGAGGTAAGAGGCCAGACAAAAGCTTAATTACCCGTGCGTGCATGTATTTAAAATACATACACGAAAATAAATATATACCTAACAACCATGTACCTACTTAAGAGTTTGGTTTCTCTTTCCCTTTTTTGCTGGAAGGAAATGGAGAGCTCTCCAGCGAGAAGAAAAGGCGATTAAATTAATTCAGGGAAATGAACCAAGTTGTAATGAGAATGAGAGAAGAAGGCTCACACAAGCTTGTTGGGCAACAGCAGCCTTTAAGAAGTCCGTCAAGCGGAACGGGCAGGTTTGAAATTAAGACATCGTCATACATTCATACATAGCCATACATTAAATTTTCTCGTAGATCATCATCAGTTATGGAGGGAGAGCGGTGGACATAAAGTAGATAAAAATGGTAATTAACCATATAAAGCACACTAACCACAGTAATAATAATTTTTACACGGGTTCATTCATGTCTTTTTTATGTAAAAAGTGTTATTTTTTTTGCAAGCGGACGTACTTACTCATGGCATGAGAGAGAGAGGTTTCTTGAGCATGTTGTAAGAAATGTATGAGGTGATGATGGATTACGTTGATTTATCATATTTAAGTCCATAACTGGCATAATATTGGCATGCGGTGATGTAATGTGGACTGGATGGATGTCTTATTTTACTGTACAAATATGAATTTTACATTATTATTTTTTATAATCCGGCTCATTTTATGCATACAATGTTATTGTTCCGATCTTAAATGATTACAGGGAAATTTATTGCTTTCCCGATAGTAAAAATGAGATTTTGGGAAGAAAGAACATGAAACAGAAACAGACGGTTCGGGAAAAAGGGAAGATTTGAATAGATCCATATCCATGATTTAATTGATATCAGGAGAGGGAAACGAACAGGAAACTTCCTGGCGGCGGACAAGACGAAGACAAGTGTAAAAAAGTGCTAAAAAACTTTGAATTTATTGTTTTATTAACATGTATGTGGAGGTGTAGTAAAATCCAGAAGTATGATTTCATACATGTGTTAAAGGGGCACGCACGCACATTGCACATAGGCAGGTACAATGCGATGATGATTGGTGTGCATGCGCCAAAAAAGACAAAATAAATACAAAATTCAACACAAGTTTACAAACTGGAAATCCTCCCAAAACGAACATATTTTTTTGTTGTTTTATTTAAGTCGGGAAGAAAATGTTGGAAAGTTATATTCTCATCTTGATAAGAAGAAAGATACAGCATTTGCCTCTCTAATCACAACTTGCTCTTCAATCTGTATTGCATAAGTAGCAGTATGAAAGGAGGAAATGGAGAATATTATTTTTCCTATGATACTTGGAAAAAGTAAAAGCGAAGTTTGGGGGAAAATCTAGACTCCTCTCTTGATCAAGATCATCTTCATCATCGATGATGAACAAATCGATAACGAAAATCTATACAAGGGAAAGTGAAACAGGAAGATAATGAATATAAAACTTTATGTTTGGTTGAGTTTAGTTAAAGTCGAGTAGAACCTGACTCACTCTCACGTGCATATATATAGGTACACATCCTTCTCCGACTATTTTTGTATTTTTACGGAGAAAGGGGTTTCAATAAGTTATACATAGGCATAAACAGTTTTGGCTGGTTCGACTGTTGTTATAATTTGTGACAGGTGATATATGACAGTTATTGGGATTGACTAGACCACAGACTGACTTTTTTCTCTGACTGCGGATGATTAACCAGCTAAAGTCTGACTGACGTAGGTAGCTAGTTATAATCATGGAGGGAGGCAGGCTATTTATGTATAACTGACTTGAAATGAGAAAATTAAAAATGGGAAAAGCTGTGATGATGTTAATGATGAGCATGACAGGAATAAAAATAAGCTTTATTACTAGGGTGGGCATGCTGAGATGAGGATGATGATCATGCTATGATCAATAATGAATTGATGAGGTGGTGGTATGGTAGTGTGTGGTTGGTGGAGGTGAAAAATAAGGAAGTAAAACGGAGCTTTTAAGGCAATTCGAGTCGAGTCACTCCAGTAGTGCCAAAGTCAAGTCTAGTAAAGCTAACGGGAGTTGGGGTGTAGATACATAAGTCATATTTGAGAGTCAGACTAGAGCCAAAGCCAAAAACGGTACGGTGATGGTGACAGTGTTGTAGAGTGACACAAGCAGAGAGTCATGAAATGTCCTTGTCCGAAAATAAGGGATTTGGTGCTTGTCAAAACATTACCAGTTTTTTGTGGAAGGTGGCTGGGAAAAAAGCTGTGAAAATTGTGTATGAGCAAGTTTTTCCCTTTCCCTTCAGCCCTTTTTTCCGCGACGGACAGACGACACCTCGGATGTTTCTATTTGAAGTCTCCTTCGTTCCTCGCGCCTGTAGTGAGAAAAAAGGGAGAAGATTATAAATGTACTTACACTTTTACTATTTTGGGTATTTAGCCCAATACTTTTATGTGGGAAAGATATCGTCATCATAATCATGGATGTGATCCGTCTCTGGTGCAGCCCAACAGACGAAGAAAAATGTAGTCACCAGTTCTAAAACTGTCGCTTTCAGTCGTCAGGAATCCTAGAAAACGGAAACGAGCAGGGGACTTTCTACGAGGACATGGACGGTGAAATGAAACTGAATTTATTAGCGGAAATGTTCACGGCGTGAACCCAACTTTTTTATTCGTCAACAAGCTATAAATACAGTTGGTCAAGTGGTGGAAGTAGTAGTGCCCGGTGGTTGTTTTAATTTTTCCTTACGTTCCCGTCCAATCCGTCACAAAAATAAAGTCAAAACTGGAAAGTCAGTCAGACTGTCCGGCCCGATGTCCCTTTCCGTTTCCTCTGTTATCTTGTTAGATGAATATGCTATATGGATAAGTTCCTTTTTCCATTCTATTCCAGACTTGCTTGGACTATGGGTCTGGAATTGGAAAACGAAACTGATATTTTTATGTCATGTACAATGACCATGTCGATGCTTATCAATGATCCAGTCTGAAAGTAAAATATTGCGTATAATCCTATCCACCATCATTTGCCTTAAAGTATTCCCATCATTGTAGTTCATTACAAGCAGGAGCATATTGAAACCTATAATTTTTCTCCTTCTAAACCGCATCAGAACCCATTTCTTTCAATCCACTAATAAAATTTACAAATGATATTGCATGCAACATTGAAACTGTTTGCGTAGCACTTTTTCCATATTAAAAAAATTGGCACTTGGCAGGAGAGTAGGAAGGACAGTGTTCACTTTTAATAAATATTAAATGGATTTAGCTCATTTCTTTCACGTAGCAAATTGTGTTTATTTACATGGGACAGTTTCAGGGTTGGGTGGATGAATGTGCATATGCGTCGGTCGGTACTACACTACAGGTCCTAATCAATCAACTTACTCCACTTACTTTCTCGACATCAAAGTATTAATCTAGCGTGATAGGTTGAGTCAATCGACTAATATCCTTCTCGGCTCCGACTCACTCATACGCATACCTTGCTGGCAATAATAATAATCATAAGCATAACAACACAATTACCTTTATGACCAACGACGATGGGCTTGGAAATACCAAGAAACTTCTGCTCAAATTTTAGCCGGTATCAATTTAAGCTCGTAATTTAGCTCCTGCCAACAAATGACATCTTGTATTGTGATGTGATATGATATGGGATACGGATTCGATACCGACTGGTCCTGCTGTCCCTATATTGACCATAGGCCGGGCCAATCCCTCTTTAAAAAATTAAAATGACTTGAGAAGTAAAGAATGGATTTGGAATGAGTCGGACTTATTGACTACACACCCGAAAGAAGATGTACGTACATATAGCCATAGTCATCGTCATAAGCCATAACAATTAGCGCTCTTCCCTAACATGTTTCTTGAGCAACTTTTTGCTAAACATGAACATGCTTTTTTGATGAACAATTTGCTAAATTGGTTCTTTCACCATTTAGGACTAAGAAAATCCTTATTGAATCCGATCCAATCGAGTCCAATCCACTTTATTTTTCAACAGCATGAAATACTAATGCAGGGCTGTAAATGGGATGCAGCAATAATAATAATTACTATTACAAAACAATCGAAAAAAACGAACAATCTCACCTCGGCTGCCAGAAGGACATGAAATTAAATCGCATTGTCCCTTGATCATCAATAAGAAAGTAATTGTAATTGTGTGATTCTCTCTGACTGGAAAGCTGAAAAGCTCCGCTCGTCCGCTAAATTGCCTTCTTCTGTATATATTGGCTCCATCCTCACCTTTACACGGAATAAGGGAAAACAATGGGCCATTTTGATTTTTTTTTTGCTTTCTTGCAGTCCAATGTCACCTTCCTCTCCATCTTGCCGAGAATGAAAAAAAAAATTAGCAAAACAAAGTTTGAATTTCAAAGCCATATTCAAAGATAGCAAAAAAACGGTGATTGTTATTCCGTAATAATGAGATGACAATGTCCTGATGATGATATTTTCAACTTGAAGTTGGCTGACTTGATATCATCCGGATATAAGATTAAAGTGAGCCTAGACCTTACTTCAAGTTAAGGAGCCGGTGGTGGAGGTGTAAGGCCAAAAAAAACGCTATCGATTGTTGTATCATGCGTGGGGAGAGAGAGAGAGAGGGATAATGCGTCTTTAATAAGGATTTATATGAGTGTGTGTAGATGGTAAACTTGTTTCTTGTTGTTGTCTGCTGGAGTCATTAAAGGGCTATTACAAGGGACTTTCCCTCTCTCTCTGGACGCTGATGATGATCAAATCCCTTGATAAGATCGGGTTTGAGAGGCGACGACGACTGCGAGAGGCGAAGACGACAACCAACGACCACGTCGTCAACCCAGAAAAAAAAGCTCCTCTGTCTCCGTATATCCATGTACACGCAGAGCTCTCATATTGTTGTAAAAGTTGTTTCCAGTCTTTGGGAGTGAGCAGGGAGAGAGAAATAAGCTACTACTGTTCCGTCATCATGATCATCATCGTACAACGTATCCCATTTAGTGAAGGCTCAAATTCAAATCCACTTTTTATTCTCTCTCTCTCCAAACATGTTTCTTTTCAAGTCCTCGCGGCTCTTGTAAAAGTGAGAAAGAAGCTGGTTTATTACGCTTTTAGCGGACTCATGATGAAGACGATGCGAGGAAGGAGAGGTTTCGGTGTTTTTTTTGGAATATAAAAAAGAGAATGACCATGATGATCTGATCTGATCATGATGATGAGGTGGCAGTATAAATAGGTAGGGGGTTCTTGTTCCATGACATCATCCACCTAGTTTATTCAAGTTCAAGTGTTTCAAGCTGAATATATTATTCATGCACGATTGATATAAAAAATATATATTGTCCGTGTTTGCTTTTTTGTCATCATTATCATATCCCTATTACTTCTTCAATGTATTCCGTCGGTGCCTGGAGGAGCATAAAAAATATACAATTGCAAGTAGCCGGAGAAGTGCCAACTGCTCACTGCTTAATATGATTCCTGCCACCGGAGAGTCAAAACTCATTCACAACAATGGACATTGAGAGGGCGAGAAAGGAGGAGGATATGGGATGACAATTGACAATGGCTTATTACAATACAATTACAACTATTTTCAGGGATCAAGTGTCCCTGTCAACAAGAGTTGGGCTTTGTAGAAGGTGTAGTTAAGATGGGATCTCACACGGGTTGTGTTTCTCAGTCAGCAAAAAAAGTCACTTTTTTATGCTTAAAATATAAAATGTTAAAATCTTCTTTAACATGCACTTGGTCCTTCCCTTTTTCCTCCTTCCTTAATTTTTTTTAAAGAAAGCGATACTTTTTCTAAAAAAAAGTCAGTATGACATGAAAGGGTATTCAATTCAATATTGCCTTCCTTCATAATGGCTTTTCCATGATACGATGATGATGACCATCCCATGATGGTCATTATTCCCCTTCACATTCGCAATTCTTCTCACCCCCACCCCAACACAATAGAATACAGCAATGAAGTGGACAGCGAAACAAAGCGCATTACGTAATCAATAATCAATGCTGGAGAGAGACTGTCTACGAGAATTACACAAAATGTATCGATCCTTTTGAGCAAAAAGGAGCAGCGTATTATAGTAAAGCTTACGTAAATCTCTGTATTTTTCTTCCCTATTTTTCTCCTCTATTGTGTGGTTTTCTGCCTGCGACGATGATGATGATAGTGATAAGTCCGCGAGAAGCCCCATGAACAAATAAACAACAAAAAAGTATTACGCATTATTATTATTGTCACAGTACAATTGGTATTCTATCCAGGCTCCTTCTCAAATCCCATTGTATTCCGTGTGGCAGTGGCTCTGCTTTGGCTACTTTTATGAAGAGGTTGAGACGGAGGGATTTAGTAAAGATGTTTCAGTGCATCGGTTTGGATTTGGATCCTTCGATATATATTTTTCCTGGGCTGATATGATGATGGTGACGATGATGTGATGTGAGCAGAAATCTCTGATGGTGATCATGATCTCCTCATGATTTTAATCCTTAAACAAACACACAGCCAAGCAAAACAAATAGCAAGGCCACATCATCATCATCATCAGCAGCAGCATTGTCTGACCTTAAGCTGATATTAGAGAAAATGGAGTGCTGTGTTTGGATTTGAATGATGCTCTTTTTATTTTACGAGTAAATTAGTAATGATGATAAGGAGGAAGGGGGCTTCCACTTAAGAAATGAAACGTGCTCAAGTGTAGGCAGTTGGGGTTTTCAGTTTTCAGACTTAAGACATTATATTCCAAGGAGAAAAGATTCTCACAGGTATTTTCTCTAAATGAGGGAAGTAAGACGCGTGGTCGTGGTCCTGATTGTGGCCAAGATATTGTGGTGTGGTGTATCCCATTTTGTACAGATTGTGGTCTGCCTTAAGTAGGTATCTACTTAAAAGGGGATCTACGACTTTTGCTAAAAGTACGAGAAAGCTGGGTAAAGCCCTTTGTTTTTCTTTTGAAGGGACTGTATCATTCCCAAGTAGGAACGAAAGAAGGAGCCACCAACTGAACCATGCCGTACCATAAAAAACAGGCTTAAATGCATATTATCGATCCAATTCTTTGGAGTATTTTTTTCGGCAGTGTAAAAGTAAAAAACAAGGGGAAAATGCTTCTCTGGCTTATAGCGTGACAAAAGTCAGTTTGGATTTGTATTCCTTGGCCGTATTCTGTATTCCGGGTGGAGGTGGATCTATCTGGATGGTGGCGGACTGATATATATTATTGCAGCACATCTGCCACCACAACGACAAAACGTATGGATGGGTTAAGTATGGATGAGTCCTTCCTTTCTACCTTAGAATAGCAACGTATATTTTATCTATGAATGATAAACTGGAATATTGACCAAAA
The DNA here is from genome assembly GCA_034696905.1 of Lepidocyrtus violaceus. Lineage (NCBI taxonomy): Eukaryota > Metazoa > Arthropoda > Collembola > Entomobryomorpha > Entomobryidae > Lepidocyrtus > Lepidocyrtus violaceus. Next base: position 7,663 of record JAQGAI010000666.1, read on the forward strand.
GGTTGCCGGCTGTAAAAATGGGAATGGAGAAAAGCCATTGTTTATCATTATCATTATGACTGTTCTTCCAGGGGCTCATTCCATGTTTTTATGTCTTTATGTGACTTTTGTTTAATCATCTATTGATCCCCATTTAGACAAAAGTAATCGGTATAAAAACGGACATATGAGAATAAATGATGGGAGCACCATCATCATCAACATCAGTGAGTGGTCGGATTCCTCCCGCTGTCACCTCGAACTTGGGAAGTCTAAACTTTCCTCTTCCAGTATTACAGCTGTGGATGGCGGTTATATGATAAAACTTGCTTGTTCCTAGTTTGCCACGAAGATTGATAAGTAAAGAAGGAAAAAAGTGTACGTTTCATGGAACTTTTTTTTTGCTAATGAAAAGTCAAATAGGCAGCAGGTGGTATTCAACATTGCATATTGCCACCTAACGAATGTAAATACCTAATACAAATATTACCTACCAACTCGTTTTATATTTAGCCTTGGAACACATTTTCTTATGTATAAATTGGCTCTGTATTGTCGAATGTCGTGACATTTTTGAAAAATGCATGACATAGTCTGGTCTGGATCTAATTATGGCGGAAAAAAGCGGAGGTGGTCGGTTAAGGCATCACAATATGTTGTACTCCAGATCCCAGGACTGCGGTTTTAAGCACAAAAAATACCGTCATCTAAAAAAAAACTTCAAGCCAAAGTTATGCTTATTTTCTCTCGAGAATTATCTGCGTGTCAGACGACTAAATGAATAATAAAAAATGGAAAGAAGCGTTACAAAAAAGGACTGAAACGGAATCTCATTAATTAGTCATCTCTTATTACTCGCTAATTTCGACATGGTTTCCAACTCTTTTTCTTGTGAATTTTTAATTTTTCATGGGACTAGTCACGTCACCCTGAACAAAAATACGCATTCGTGATGATGAGCTCAGCTCCGACTTGCTCGTTTTCTTCTCTCGTTTTTATTGTTATTTGACTTCAACGTGTGAGGTAGATTATTCAAGATTTTTTTTGTCAAATGTATACCAGCCAGGTTTATTTTAATATGAATTTTTTTCACAAGTTTATTCGAAGAGGAAAAAAATCGTCTCCAAATTTATGACTTCTCAAAGTATCGTAATAAAAATCTGTCTTGTTTTGACTTTCTTTTTTTCTCATTCGCTCTAACATGGATTGTTATAGATGAAGTTGGTATTAATGATCATTATAAGCTTATAAAAAACGGAGGAACTCGTAATGGACGAAATAATAAAACAATACACATAACTTTGCTTGCAAATGAGAGCGAGAAGAAAGCTGCTGAACGACAAAAAGAGAAAATTATAGTACAAAAAAATATTTTACGTTTAGTTTAGATAAGGGTTATTAATGAATAAAAATTAAAGCATGCTGATGATGATTTTCACTTAAGCTTTGTAAATAATGAGTGATTTTATTCTCCCCAATAAATTGACTTCAAAAGCGTCCGACTGCGTGAAAAAAATAATGAAAATAAAAATAGTCATTGTCATTTACTTTTTTGGGAAGTGAGACGCCAGGTCCCATCCATTCCAAATAAAACAATGAAGGGGACAACATCAAATGCTTAATTACGTTTTGTTCCTTTCTGAGAAATAAGAATTTTTTTCTTTACATTTTCTTTTCTCCCTTTCTTTTACAATTGATATTCCTCTGTTGTGTGTTGTGACTATGTAAAATGGATGAGTGAGCTTGGTCAGCCTGACTTGACTTGACAACTTTACTAGGCGCCGGGCGGAGGGACTCTTTTCACGCAAGAGTTGTCATTAAACGCATATTATTTAGTTGGGGTTGTAATGTTATGACCAAAAAAACCAGGTGCAGCGGCTGGACTACAGGTGGATAAAGCAGTAAAAACAAGGAAGGAGAAGAGACAGACGAATCTAATAAATCTGTTTAAGAGTGGGATGCATGCGGATGTTTAGTATAGGATGATGATGGGCATATTCAAAGAGCAGCCAGATTCTGCTGGACTTTTTGTTACATGATTTGCTAATCAAAGTCAAAAAGAAGAGGACAACTCCGACATGCGTAAATACATAAAAAAAAGTTTTCTCTCTAAAGATTTTTTTCTACGCAGATTTTAAGGAGGAATTGGGAGGGCCGCCTCATGATCATCGTCACAGTTGTAAAATTGACGCCAGCTCAGTTGTAACAGCCAAGTAGAAAAATGGCTTTGGTTAAAATTCTGCAGCAGGTGGAGTCTGTGGCTGGGTAGTCGAGTGAAATTTCAATTTCACTCTTTTTTGTTTGTAAATAAGGTAGTCTCCCTCCAAAAACCATCCTGGTAATAATTATGGGGGAAAATCAATTGAGAAACAACCTCAGACTTTAGTTTAGCTTTGTTTCATGTTGTTTTTTTTGCAAAAAGTTTTTTTCTACAATTCTCTTGAGTCTTACTTCCTTTTCATTCTAATTTTCCTTCCCAAACAAGTTCAGGAAAACTGAACGGGAAAAGTAAACACAAGAGAAAAAAAACGAGGTAGGAAATAAAATGGAATGAAAAAACCACAGCCCAAGCTTGAAATAGAGAGGTACACACAGAAGCCCAAGAGTGTTTTGGGAATTGCTGGAATCGAACAGGAGAAAGAATCTAAACACCAATTCCCTATTCATCGAGCCTCTATTTATGGTTGACAATGGACTGTTTATTTCGCTTTGGATGGGATCAAATGTCGATAGCAAAGGGAAGATAATCCTGAATAGGATATTCCATTCAACTTTTATTTGCTCCTATCATATCAGACAAAAACTCGCAGATAGAAAGAGGCAAACAAAACACACGATTCTCGAATCTAATACGCTCGTGTGTGTCTTTTTTAGCTAATTCCATTGTAATTTGTAATGCCTCTTGGATTCTATTGCTTCAATCGCCAATTCATTTATTATTGTTATTGCTTCCCTCGCATCTTCTTCCGAGCCGGAATACAAAATAAAAATCAGTTTTTACCGGAGCTTTTCCTCCTTCTACAGGGAAAACAAAGGGAAAAAATTGGAGTCAGAATAGAGAATAGGAAATAAAACAGGGAATTAGAATTCAATAGCCGTTCCCTGCTATTTTACTCTCCTTGTCAATGGCAAGCCGTTAAAAAGTATTGTAGTGCAGTTTACAGACTCGTTTTCCCTTGTATAATGGCCTATTTAATCGGGAAGAGATTAAAAAAGAGAGACAGAGAAAAGCACGGACGGACGATGTGTTGTAATGCCCAACGATGTCCGTTTTACGACAAGACAAACGAAACATGTTCAATGTTGAATGAATAGGAATGATTTTTATTTTAGAAACGGGAGGATTGAGAATGATCAGCTTGTACAGTTTTTATTCACACGATCAATTCCCATAAAATTCATACCTGAAGAGATGTTTTTTTCTGCGGATTTTTTTTTCAAATATGAGTTATGTGGGGGAATGTGTAATTTCTCAAGAAAAAAAACAAGCAGTTTAGAATGCAAGTTCCCATTTCTTGTATGTATACATTGTATTGTTGCTAAAAGAATGGAACTATAAATTATGGTCTGATTGATTTCATTAGCTCAGTTGTTTAATTAGGACGGGGGATGCCGATGCTCCTTGATTAGTAAGTGATTAGCAAGAAGAATAACGTCCTTTATCCAACAATCAACGTTGTTCAAACATGATGCACAGATTATGATTATTGGTAATCAACAATGAAATCAATCGATTCTGTAAACAATGGAATAAGAATAGCTGGCGGTGGTGGGGTGTACATATGTATGGTTGAGGTTGGGTACGGGGTGAGAGGGAGGGATGCATGGTTGGTGCACTATGCATCCATATCAGTGTCATATCGATACACATCTTGGCTTTCGCTCCCATCAAGTACATTTACTTCACCCTTGTGATTTTGAGTTGTTTCGAGGGACATTTTTTCCCTCAATGCAAAATGGCTTAGGTAATAATATTGCTGTACTAGTGTAGTAGCCCGCCCTTCTCCCTCCTCCATGCATCGACCTACCTCCCATCCATCCTTGGAAGGAGTAAGTAATGTAATATCATGTCAGCTCGAGAGAAGAAAAAAAAATAGAAAAAAGCACTCACTCTCATCTCACCACCTTCCCCTACCTCCTTTACACTACTTGAGAGAAGATTTTTTACACAAAAATGCCTAATATGAGTAAGTACATTGATTCTATTTCCCCCTAAAAATTTTTTTTCTTTGAGGGCATACATGTGAAACGGCACGACAGGGCACTGCATCATTCCATTCCATATTTTCTTCATCGGCACGAGTTCAGTGGCATGATATTTTATTCTAGACAATGCAAAGATGGAGTCTCCTTTTTCCCAAGTAATTTTTATAAAACTTAAGCCTTTCTCCGAGGAGCTTACATTTTTCAGGGAATTATCGCCCTCATCATGTGCATTATAATTCATTGATGCATGGATGCGAAAGAAAAACATCTGTATTAATCTCCGTAAGTGAGGCTTATATCAGCATTTGTCCAAGTAGGGGAAGGATGATGATGAAAATGATGACGGGGGATGGAGAGTCCCAGCCCTGGAGAGGAATTGAAACACGTTAAATCATCATCTTTATCATGGCATCATTGCCATCATTGAACAACCCTTTTTCCCCACTCAAATCGTATCAAAACAATGCATGACGATGACGAGACCCGAAAAAAGGGTCACATATTAGGCAAAAAGCAAAAAAGGAGTTGGAAAAACAAAAAAAAATTGTCAACTCTTCTGTCTCTCTCTCTCTCCATCTTCCCCTCTTCCTTTACGGTTCACTGACACAGTCAGTCAATGAGCTAGAGAGAGAAACAAATACATTTTTCGTACTTGTCCATTTTTTCTATTATCCTAATCATTGTCGAGTTGATTGGGATGATATATACGCACTCCAATCCATTGTTGAGTAACGAGACGTTATTATTGCAGTTGGTCCTTTTTTGTCAGGGGCATTATTAGCATGAGCACTTTCTCAAGTGCTCAAGCTATCCATTTTTTTCTTTTATCACGCGTAGGACAAACCCAGTCTGTTTCAATTTCCACGCACACCCACTTCAAAAAAAAACTCTTTTTTTTGTTTGTGACTGATCATGACTGGGCTAACCCGAATATTTTACAGGGAGGATATTTTAGCACAGATTTCATGTAACAAATTTACGCGTTAGATGCAATCAAAAAATTGTGAGAGTGAGGCTGAGATTTTTCCCCATGATAAAGAATAAAATTCAAAAGAGAAATAATTAGTTTTGTAGTTCTGCCCACAAGATGCATGATAAAGATTAAGAAGTTAATTAATTAATTAGGACATTACATGGACTAAAAATTTAGGCTAGACCGAGCTGAATTGCGAGTAAAACTGGCAGTAATCAGCCTTGGGAATTAATGAGGGGTACATCCTGTAAAAAAATAAGGTTTAAAGAAAAGTAGGTATGAAAATAGACAAAAGTAATACATTTTGGCTTCCCATTTCCCTCGAACACAACGAGAAATGTGAAGAATTATTGCAGTGATTGCTCTCCCTTTCCTTTCCATTGAGAGGGAATTAAGGGAACAAAAGCAAATTCTGAAATGAGCAAATATAAAGGGGGACTTACTTCCAGAAGAATGATTTGCAATGGGCTGGCTGGTGCAGTCGTAGTGTTATTTTGTTGTAAGTGAAAGGATTGAGCACGAGTGCATGCTTTCAATTACCTTTAGGTGGTGGTGGAATGAAGATACATTTTTATTGATGAATGGTTCGATTCTTTGCTGTTGTTATTGCTTAATGGCTTCTTACATGGAAGGATTAAGTATAAAGTACGGCATGACATATTAGCTATAATATGTGTGTAACTTGAATGAATGGGTTATGTTATGTAGGTTTGTGCGTGCTATTAATAAATTGCCGAAAAAAAGAAATAAATAATTTTGGTGCAATTTTTATATTTTTTGTTAGAAAAAAAACGGAGAGTGAGGGAAATACTGGAAATATATTATTTAGTGGGTTGGGTTGGTGGAGGGTGTTGCTAAATGGAGTTGATCTGATTAGCTCATATTTGGAGTGATTTTCACGGGGTCACTGGGGCGGAATTGGTATAGGTACATTACTTATTTTATATGAAAGTCAGGAAATGAATGAGCCGTGCAGTGAAAATTGCGCATATTCATTTGGCAAAAAATATATAATTCATTTCCGGGAATGGATTGAGTGGACAGGGAAGTGAAAGTGGGAGGTCGTTAGCGGGGGTACACAAATCACTGAAGGCTAAGCATTTGAAAGGGTAAAGTTTGAGTAAATATTATTGGTAGGAAATTGCAACTCGTATAATAAATTATACTTTGCTTTGCTAAAAAAATATATAGAGCTACGTATATTCTGGTACGTTGGCAGGATTAACGGAAAGTTTCAAGAGATCGAACTTAATGAAAAATATGCGGAAGAATGCCTTTCTGTATTCAAACATTTGTTTTTTACAAATGCTCAGCTTTTGCATTGAGTCAACTGTCACTTTTGAGCGCTTTCATTTACATATCTAGCACTGGTTATGCTATGATTCGAATGGAGTAATGAATGAAATGAAGGAAAGGCTGACATATGGCATGACGCAACAACTCTCATTTAAATGCATCCAAAAGATATGCACTTTAATCAGGACAGAGAGGCGGCAGTAGCCAGTCACTCATTCACGAATCCTCACTATCATTTTTTCAAAGGATCGAAATAAGTTGGAGCAAACTGTAGATTACAAGCTACCTCTTTTTAATTTCCGATTAGGTGGTAGTTTCAATGCTCCACACTACACTACATTATATACATCACACACTGCCAGTTTTAAAATTAACTGTGCTTATCCTCACAATGAAAAAAAATTGTACGGATCATTAGCCATAAGACCAGGCGTAGATTAGTTTTCCACCTTCCCTTTCTAAGCGTCGGGCGTAGATAATCATCATTATTGATTGATACGCAATCGGTGCAATTTCTCTCTTTCGACTCACATTCGAAAATTGATTGTATATTTGGAGCACAGAGCAAGTATCAGAGGTACTGATCCGTACGTTAATGTGCTTAAGGGATTGGAAATGCATTTGATCATTTGGCGATTGGGATCGTATCGTGGTGATGAATAAAACTGGATGATGATTACGTTTCATACGATATGATAGAAAAGGAAAAAGGGATGCGCTTATTTCCACCCCTCATCAATCACTTGGTAATTATGTTCGCCTATTAATTAGGAGTGAATCCGGTTGGATTAAAGGGATTTGAATTCTGGAAAATGGGGCCTTTGATGTTTTTTACTGATTAAAAGAGATGACGACAGTGTAATGAATTGATTTTTTTTGTTGCATAATAATATTGACTGACTGACTGATAGAGGGATGATCGTAGATCATATCCTACTTTTTGTGACACCAGATGAGTAAGTACTAGAAGGACTTTGTTATTTTGCAGAGAAGCGGCGGCTGAGTCTGTGTGTCGGATGTGGGTCCCAAATACACGACCAGTATATCCTGAGGGTGGCCCCTGACCTCGAGTGGCACGCTGCCTGCCTTAAATGTGCCGAGTGCCACCAATTCCTGGATGAGAACTGTACATGTTTTGTGCGGGATGGGAAAACCTACTGTAAACGAGATTATGTTAGGTGAGAAGAAACTGCTTTATTGTTTTATTTAGATATGACATGATTATGATATGAATTTATTTTTATTCGAAATATGACTCCCAATTTGTTTATGTTATGTTTCCTCGTTTTATCATGATTATATACGTATTTTTATTTATTTTCAGGCTATTCGGTACAAAATGTGAAAAGTGTGGGGAGAACTTTCAAAAGAGTGATTTCGTGATGCGAGCCCGAAGTAAAATTTACCACATGGATTGCTTCCGGTGTGTTGCGTGCGAGAGGCAGTTGGTGCCTGGTGACGAATTTGCACTACGGGAGGATGGGCTCTTTTGTAAAGACGATCACGAAGTTCTTGAGAAGGCTGTCAATGGAGAGAACGGCTCCGCATTGAACACCCCGCCTGCCGTCACACCTATTCATCACGAAGCTTCCAACTCCGGTGAGCACAACCCACCTTTCCTCTCTACTCTAAAAAAAATAAAGAAAAAAAATTGCTTTGTTACGTAGTTCTTTTTTCCTATGCTTTCCCTTTCTTCGTAAGTCTGCTTCCGTAAACGGGTTGGAGTGAATGGCCATTGTTTTCTATTGTTATGTCGGGCCGTTCACTCTCATCATCGTCAGTCGATATTGTTCACAATGCAGAATCACAATCCTTCTACATTTTTACAATCAGTTTCTCTCTCATTTTTACTTGATGTTTGAGCTAGATTAAACGAACCAGATCTGTTATGTAGTTTTAACTGTTTTCTCTAGTTTGAGAAGTTAAAGACGGTGTAGTCATCAGTTTGCATTTAACGTAGGTACTGTTTATTCAAATTGGAAAGAAAATTTAAGTCAACTGATTTTTATTTTCAATTTTTATTTTGAAATATTTAAATTATTATTGATCGAGGCACAAACAAATAGAGCTAACAATGTTTCTTAAATTTACATCTGCTACCTCGACAGAGGAAATTGATCACGGTGAAAGTGAAACATTCATGATCGATTAGGCCTGTTACTCTGACTGATTGTTACTGTTAGAATATGATATGAACGTGCGTTACCGTTTGTTCCTTAAAAAATAACAAATTTTTCATTCTGTGCCACAGAACCAATAGTTAAGCAGCCTTTGCTTTATCGTTAGTATTTTTTACGACAGTAGTGTTATCAAACCCACGCTCCTCTTATCATAATAATATTCTAACTTTAACTTACTGTACCTATGCATTTTTTCTTATCACAATCAAATCAAAACGCACAATGACTAAATGCGATGGAAAATATTTACAAAATACTTTCACCCACTCCATATTATTCCTTTCTATGAAATCCTCGAATCCATATAACTAAAGCGAGATAGGAAGGTAGGTATTTTATTTTCTTCCTATCTAAATCGGCACATCGCATGCTATTCCACAGTCAGTAAGGCATATCCCCTGTTCCCCGTCTCCTCAAGTAAAAAAATCCTGTTAAGTAATAACAGGCTCTAGAAACTAACAGAGATCCAATTCTGAACCAATGGCGGTGATGTGGTTAGCTGTTGACTCCTTTCACAATACAAGCTTTACGTCTGCCATACCATTCCAAAATGGAAAAATCAATGAAACTTTCATTTCATTTCGGTACACTTTACTACCGAACCCAACGGGGAGAGAATGAAAAAAAATTCCTCTCTCCTTTTTACCAAGTTGCTCCGTTCTCTGTTCTCAAACCAGCCGAGGCTTTTGGATGCATTTTACTCCCTCGCTCTTTCTCTCTCTCTCTCTGGAAAACCCCAGGACACGATGCACAAAACTCTCTCTCTCTCTCTCGTTGGTTCTCTGTTTTATTTCTGGAGTAATGTTCTTTCACTTTTTCTTTTATCCCCAACCATGTCATGCCAGCAGTGGAGGAAACTGCACACGATATTTACTTATTATATAAAGCCTATCAGTCTAGTATTACTTCCTCCTTGTTTTCATACGAAATATTGATGTCTATAAACTAGCTTGCGTTTTCCCCTCTCTCCCGTCGTCGTCCCCAGTTTTCTCTGTGCTGTCTCCGGGTTTTGTATGTGATGTCGTATAAGATAATAATGATTAAGGATGACGAACTTTTTAGTACTCCTACGAAATATCAGACATAACTTTTCCCCAAACTAGGTATGTATACCCAGTGTGTTTATAAGCCAATGCCATATGATGATGATCAGCGTGACTCTGACATGGTATCGCATTTTACGGGAAAGTTAAGCTTCAGCCAACAAGCCTTCTGGCTCTGTGTCTATGACTCTCTCTCCCTCTCCCATTCCAAAAAGCTATATTTAGTTTCACTCCCCGGCCTCCAGAACTTGGAAACATAAGAAACATACATGGTGGAATTTGAGCCTTTCTCTTTTACTTCTCTCCTCATCGGAAAGAAAATAAGTTCTTCTTATACGGGAATCCACCCCATGTTATGTTCCATATGGGATATGGATGTTGTATAGCCTATGTAGCATTTCCAAAAACTGGAAACCGTTTCCAAGCAAAAGAATGGAGAATGGCGGTGGTGAAGTAGTAAAATAGTATATTTGTGTGGTGGTAAAATGCTAACTGTTTACGTTTTGGAAGACGAAGGAGGAGGAAGACACATCTGCTCTCCTTTTAATACTGTGTTATGATGCATGCAGCAGACTTGACTTGATCCCAGCTCTCTTCCTTCACTCCACTTGTTTCTCCTTGTTTCAATATGTACATAAGATAATAAGGTACATAAGCATATTATTTAGGAGATAATGGGAAGAGTACACACACACATGCAGTCATAGTCATGTTTTAGGAGCCTCAGCTCACATTGTGAGTGAGCCTAGTTTTTTTTATGCCACACACACATATATACAGACATACAGAATACAAGTTTTTTTTGAGAAGCCAAGCCAAGTAAAATAATCTGGCTTGGCAGGCTTGCTTGCACCGCACCGAGATGAGAGAAGAAAAAAAAATTCATCGCAACTTTACACAACTAACTCACATATCAGAAAGATTCAGATGCATCGGCATAAAAAATGTAGTCGCAGAAGAGTTTTTGGCTTGGTTTGGTTGGGCTTGCTTGGAAGTAGAAAAGAAAGAAGCTTTAGATTTTGACTTGAGGTCTCCTCAAGATTTACATTCGGATTGGCTAAAAAGGAATCCCATGCTTGAATGCTCGAGAT